>VOMN01141918.1:0-21768 GCA_014899125.1 Orchestia grillus
CCACTTTTTGGAACGAAACTTGGGGTTTACCAACGTCAAGCATTACTCACGCAATTAGGAACCAACGACTAGGGTCTGCCGGCAGAGCAGCGCGCCAACACCTCGCAACGATGCCGGTACCAAACGACACCGTTTTTACCTCTCACCCCAAAACATACCCTATGCTCTTGAATTCCCCCTAACGAGGGGAAATTTACTCCAACTCACACGCCATCGTGCCTATTGATTGGAATTCAACTCGAGGAAGAGAAAAACAAATGTTAAAGTCATATGGCAATTGGAAGAATATCCCACGTAAAAGAATTACTTTAAGAATCACGCAGCGATTATTGCGTTAAGTCTGCGAAAATGGCGGCCTCGGAGACGATATCTGCTTGGGAGGCCAAAATTATTAGTACAACGTGGAACATTCGACTAAAAACGAATGAAGTGAGGTTCTGAATTGCGTATTCAATGTTGAAGAAGATACACAAACGAGTGCTTAATTTTAAAATATCTCTCAGGGCGTCGAACATTATTTTTTAAGGGTTCGCTTCTGTTGCACGTGTCAGTAATCCAGCTCTGTGTTTCACTCTGTGGTGCCTACGAGCTCCTCCGAGAAATTCATTACGTCAATTTCCCTCGATAGAATCCAGCAAGCTGTACCGCCTGTTGCTCGCTCCAATTTCCCGTCTTTGGCCAACACTGACCAAGTTTATGCTGATTCAGGGCTCACATTTAGAATAGATTTTTTTAAACTCTCCCAGCAGTACCCAGAAACAAATATTTCATTGGAGTTAAGAAACCAAATGTGCTCTCCAAACACTTTTCCAACCGGTGGGTCTTCTGTATTTGCTTACTTTTCTGATTCCGTCGTCGTTTGTATGCAAACCCTAAACTTGTACTGTTTGCAGCGCGATCTAAAATTCTTTCGTCTAACAAACCCGGATCGCCATTCATCTTTCTTGCTTGTGCAAACACACCAGCATGTGATCGTGGTCGGCACCCAGTCGTTGAGAGGCACATACAATAATATTTACCTTTGTTCTCTAGTATGACTATTTCATATTGAATACACATACATATCATTCTTCGTTAGGTTACATACGAGTGGAATATGATAACTACTCATATAATAACCTATAACCCTTATTAATTCCAACACGCTTTACCGTTGGATTTTCAATGCCGTACAACTACTGGTGTGATGAAGGATGTGAGGAATGTGTGGTTTAAACTTACTTTTCAAAGGGAAGTACTCCCTGGTAACGTGAAAATGCCTTGCTGAGCCGAGATTCGAACCAGGGTCCTCTCGGTTACGAGGCCATCACGCCACCACTACACCATGGAGCCCACATAAAACAGGTATTTATCGAAAGTGATTCATACCATTAATATTTTTCTTAATTGAGTTGTCAATGTTCAAAATTAGGGCCTTTTATTTCTTAGGGCAACATTTTGCAGAGACAGTCTCAGTGCACGCAGTACTGTCGACCGATAAGTAGCTTAACAAAACAAGAGTGGCTAGAACTTAGAGATATTCATTTTTTACCTACAAAGTAATCTCTCTCGCAGTTCCGGATAAAATCACATTCTGCTAATTTGATCCATCTTAGCTCTATTAAGAAAACTTAAGGAAATGCGACTTATATAGTAGTATAAATGGGCATCAACTGCTAGTGCAAAAACTGGGGTTCACTCGAAATCATTTATTTAATCAGCACTTGCCAACCCTGGCTGGGCATGAAGCTCTAAAACGCGTATGGGCGCGGACTTGCGAAGGAATAAAAAAAATCTATAACTCTCTTACTCAAGTGTGTGCGAGAAATGCATAGAGTGAATGAACATGTTAATACTGTAAGCCCTAAACTATAACGTAGTTTGTAAGATTCGGTGCTTTTTAAACCCATTTTGCCTTTCCTCATCGCGGATCAGTTCTCGACTTTCCGAGTGGCCCAAAAAATTTTCTTTCCATATTTCAGTTTTCGTCACTGCAGTCACAATACAGTCCTTTCTGGGTGTATCACATGATTCATTACGGCTTATTTTGTACGATAGGTTATAAAGTTTTGAGGCAAATGAACACAATTCATATCAAATTGTGAGCTGTATCCACAAAAAGAAATCAAAAGAGAAGAAACATGTAACATACGTTTTATTGCCATTCGTATCATACATTTAATAATTGGGTAAATCTTCTTCATTCCCAATAATTTGCTGCTTAAAACAACAGTAGAAGAATGAATACGAAATCCATGAAACTAGATGGACGCGGTTTTAGATGAGTCACCGAGAATACTTGGAGCACGCGCCTAGTCTCCGTTTACTATTTCTCTTCAGTGAGAGCACTATTCTCTCAGTCCTATAGCACGAATGCGTGGTAAAAAGAAAAAATTCCACGCAGAAAAATCTTGGAAATCCGAATGGGGCCAAGATTGTTTGCAAATGAGATTGCCGAGCTTGGAGGTCGACTAAAAGCCAGCAGCAGTAAAATAGTCTTCATCGAAAAATTAACTAAATTAACAACAGAAAAGCTACTCCATGGACCCGCTGAACGCTCCTCTCACCCGCTTCGGCTAATGAGATTTTTTTTCGCTGCGTTATAAATTTGCATGTTTTGATCGGGATTGGCCGACTCGAAGTCGTTTGATGCCCACATGACGTTGCAAAACATTCTGCTGACACTCTGCACTGCATCCTAATCTGCTCTGCATTTAAAATTTTGAATATTTTTCAGCTTTAGCCCGAGAAGGAATCCCTTGAAAATAATTGTCGTGAAATAGCTGTTCTCTACAAAATGCTTTTTGAAATATAAATTTTCGTACTGTAAGCATCCACTTTCAAACGCTTCTTGTTTATATCTGACAAATGAAGAGTTTGCCGTGGCTACCATGAGTAAAACATACACCTACCTATTTTACAGACGCTAAAAAAATACACTCGCAATTTGAAGGATTTCCGCACCTCTAGTTCTTTTCTAGAGACCTGCAAAACAACTCATAAAGTTTGAGACTTCTGATCCCTTCCAAGGTAACAAGGACGATGACACGACCTCCTTGGATATGTCGGCCCCAATTTGGACCTTAAAATAACCTCTCAATTCAATGAAGGCGAAGAGACAACAGCAGAAGCGGGGCTTCTCTTTGCCTCCGACCCAGAGCGACAGCGCTCGGCCTCTCCAAAAATCCAATGTTTCGTCGGGTAGTATCTTTATTTTTCATTTGTTGAAATATTGCGCTGAGATGCTGCATGATTTGTTGGATCATTTTGTTATTTTATAGAAACTTTCTTAACTCTTCACCAGAAATATCAACTGCAAAGTATTTTTACAGAGTGAAGAAAGTGAACTTGGAACTTCTAATACTTTTGTTCCTTATTCAAGGACTATCAAACCCTGTATTAATAGCATCTTCGAAGTAAAAAAAATCTCTCGCTAGTATTTTTGTTCATGTAATCATAATCCAATAACTTCCAACATTTTTTATTTAGATAGGGCGAGGCCTAAACGAGCAGTAAGTTCAACCCTGAGTCTCTCTCTTTCATTGCCTTACCTTGAATTCTGTCTCCTGTTATCTCGACGGGAAAATTAGTCCGTTTTTTCGCCCAATTGATGAAAAAAAGACGAAAATTTAAGCCAAAATTAGCGCCCAGCTGCGGCCGAGCTGGAGGTGCTGCAGTCGACAATAAAGACACAGACGGCCAAGATTTTCTGTTATTGCCGGCGAGTTTAGTTTTGGCGTCGTATTTCACGGGACTTTTAAATATGGCTCAGGGTTAATGAAGTAAATCTACTCCTCAGAGCTGATTAAGTTCTACGGACTACCACGGCGGTTGTGGAAGCCATCTCCGATAGTGCATGACGATTAGAATAGAGTCATTGTTTGCGTGGAAATGATTGCTTGAATTGAAATATATATTTGAATTAAAATTCTAGTTGAATTAAGATACCAGTTTGAGTTAAAATACATCAATGAAGCATTTAAATTTCTATAAATATTTGCCGCATATGTGACCGCGTGCATGGGAAAAAATCGCAAATTGCCGCAGCAAATTGAGTCGTCTTTGAGAAATTCAAGTTATAGCATTCGCCTCAAAAACTTTTCTTGAGAAATAGATTCATACTTTGGAGGCACGCTCCCTTTAAATTGGGCAGTATTTTTAGCACTCGAGGTCACATACAACATTCAGCGCAAATTATTGAGCTGAAGACCGGCAGGTCAAATACGGGCAAACATTCTTTCTTTTGAGAATTCAAGTATGAAGGCCTTGGCTCCTGTAAGTCACAACACTTTTGTTCTCGGAGGATAACAATAAGCCAAGCTCACATTATATTTCAAAGGTGCAAAGGAGGAGACGGCCTGAGTGCTTACGGAGATCCGCCGGCACGGCACGGCGCGGCGGCCTTTGTTTTGAGCGGCGCCGTATTTTGCAGGGCTTTGTACGTCCCTTCAAATGCGGCGGCTGCAGCTGACGCAAACAATCCTTTCGGGCCAGAGAAATTTTGCTTGTACATCCGTGTAGTGTCTTCTGCAGAACACTAGGCGTAGTTTGTCGCGAACTTACGCGAGTTGCATACCGTGGTGCTCACATTGAAACTGTCGTAAAGTACATTTGTACGCCATTTTAAGTGACCATTGGAGTTATTTCACGGCACCAACTGTGTGAGAATATCTAAGTAAACCCTCGAGACAAAAGGCAGTCATGCACAGAAGTCTTTTTGGCGTGCAGAGAAATGATGCATTCCCATGTAACAATGCTGAAGTCTTTTTAGAAAATCATTCAGTTTCATCTACTAGTAAAAATAAAAACATAGAAAGATAGAATTCTAAATGACAGACTTTAAAATAGAGCTTCTAATTTTGAATTATATTGTCTAAAAGTGTTCTATTTTTGGTTCTTGAAGTAAAAGTTGTATTATGCTTTCAAGATGCAACTTCATTTATATTAAGAGACAGTGGTAAGCTCCTGGAAGCATAACAGTTAACAACACAAAATTTCTGACGCTCAAAGTTCAGATCAAAGGCAACCAAGAAAGATTGCAATCACTGGACAGTGTGAACAGCTCTGTCTAATCAGACAGTTCTAATTGGAAGGCGTATCGAGACGCGAAAGCGGCAAAACAAAAATGTTATTAGTTCTGCAATAAGAGAGAGTAAATGAATTTTGCACGACGTTTGCGCGATTCATTTGGTTTTATCATAGTGGGTACACATGAGTCGAAAATCTGGAAAAAGAGATTCGTGTACAAAGAAAAATAAATCATTTATTTTAACGTCGTGTATCTTAACTTCACCATGAAGCTTCTGCGCTGAAAAATGAAAAAGAAATTAAATAAGTGGCCGAAGTAGAAAACCGGTGCAGCAACTTAGACCTTGTATAGCAGAACCCGCCGAAATGTTGGTCTTTTGATTTCCCTTCAAAAATCCAAGCAATCCACTCTGCGCTTCGAAATATCAGCTTTCAGCTTGTCATGACTCCTATTCTTTAGGAAATAACTTCGCATTAATACTAAAGACACGAAAATTTAGCCAGACGAAAAAAATGCATACACAAGGTAATGGCTAATGCACAGTGCTAAGAATCAAAATACCACCAAATTTCCTGTCAAAAATTGACGTCATCAGGCTAGGCCGAGACTAAATCCTCGACGGCGTGAGTTAAAATTGCAGCATAGACGCTAATAAACTATCACCGTTAACGATTTTTAACGGAAATTTACGTTGTTGCCGTTACTGCCTGTTACAAGCCGTGTAAAAATCTAACGTTCAATTTCAGTTTTTTCCCATATTTTTTGCACATTCTTTCTGTTAACGGAATGAAATTAGAAGGAATTTGATATAAACTCATGGGTATGCTTTCAATATTTATGGTCTCGATAGGGCTTAGTTTCTAATTAGGTGAGATAATTGGCAAACTGAGTAGCTAGAATTATTATTTAAGCGCACCCTCTTTTGATTCTAGAGGTTGTAGTAGCGCATACGAGTCAGGATTCATCAGCGAAAGCTTACAAATAATTTGGTCTCATCAACGCAGTGCGAATAATGCATTCCAATTTCATGAAAATTTTATCAAACTGAAAAATACGGCATTTCAAACAATACTGAAGGCATAAAGTGTCCATCATAAGAATCAAAATTAAACGAATTTGAAACGAGAATCGATCTACCTCACACGGAAAGTCTCGCCAAATCGACAAAATTCAAATGGAATGAAATTATTGATTTTAATTGGCAAATATAAATTAACACGAGGAAGGAACTAAGCCACACTCAATAATACGCATGAGAGTTACTCGCAACAATTTCAACAGAAAGCTTAGAAATTCAATTTCACTTTTCCCCTACAGAGGAACAGAGTATCCCTTAAAACTCAGTTACGCTAGCAATATCAACAACTTGATACTGGACTATCTAATAACTCGAATTCTCCATCACGCATTTTGCTTCAGACCTGAGCAGCAGCTGTTGCTGCCCTACTTTGGCAGAAGGAATAATACGCACATTCGAGAGCGTTGTTAACATTCGAGATTGAGAACACTTCCGGAGCACCACTCCCCATCTAAGGCGCACACGTTCTCGTGATTTAGTATCCAAATCACTCCTTCAGACCGAGTGAGACGGAGTTGTGCTTTACCGAATATTCTGTTAAACTCCCGTATGGCAAACTGAACGTCAGGCACTGGCTACTTACATAGCTCAACAGGGCCCCGAAAAGGAACAGTTTCAGTGTAAGTATTATGGAAGTGCTAGTAGACGCGCCCCGCCAAAAATAGCGGGACAAATGATGTTAATTTCGTGAGATGTCCTTTTATTTACTGTAAATATGACATGAAATGTTTTCAGCATCACTGATACGGATTGCCTTCTTTGACAGTTTCGCTGATTCGGAACACGTACCTTGGAATTTTCTCCTATCTGAATCCATAAGAGCGTGACGGACGAACGGACCTAACAAGCAAGCAGCGCAGGACTTGTATTATATATTGGGATCCAAGAAAGGTTGGGGTGAGCGATGTCATACTGGTGCGTAGCATTTGGGGAGAAAACGAATGAATCTTTAGGGTTAGAATATTTTATGTATAAAAATGTGAAGAACCAAAAAACACTGCATTTGTTAATCAATGAACGATTCTAGTAAAAAAAACTTTAATGGACTCCAGTTGTTAAGAATTTTCTTGTCTTTCACCTCTTTTCCGAATACGAAGGGCTAACTCGTTTTAACGGAATTTATAGTTCTCAACTTTGAACGAACGTATTCGTCAACTTTCTTATCTTGTATAAAATACCTAAAAGGAATTTAATTGTTCTTCTTTGACTCCTCCCGGCAATAGTAGGCCATTTCCAAGAGGACTAGTACATGAGAGAAGAATTCCAAAAATCACCTGCAAAATTAGCCCACGTTCGTCAAAAAATCTGACCGGCGAAAGAGTTAAACTCAACATCAAACTGGCGGCCAGATGAGCTCATCTGAATTACGAGCATTGAAGAGAAGATCAGCTACCGAACTGTAGGCCTTGCTTGGCTACCGTGGAACAAAGAGCGCGTACTCTCCTTTTGACCGAACGTATAACATTCATTCCAAGCCTGTCATTCTTCAGCTGATGATCGGATTGCTATTTTTAAGTAAAAACCTACACAGCGAGGCTTTCACTCCGAAACCAAAAATAAGTCCCATGGTTTTCTCTGATTTAAGAACACATTTTTCCGCGAGCAATTTCTGGAAGCTCATCGCCTCCTTGAAAGCGGTAGAGCAACGCCTGAACAACGTTCCAGCCTTCTTGTAGCCTTTAAGAAGGCCGGGCGACCTTTGGTAGCGCGACTTTTGTATCACCCTGAGACTTTTAGTTGATGAAGTTCTGCATGGTTGTTAGCACGGCTAAGGAAAAAGATTGCGCACCTGTCGCTCGGCTACAGGAACAATAGTTCCCCTATACTATACAACCACGCTCGGTCCCTCTGTCACGCTGTAAATGACTGCCATAGAAGAAAATTAACGGGTCTGTATTCCTTAACTAATAACGAGACTGTCAGATAAGGTAGTCAGTATCAGTGATACTGGAAATGACATTATTTCATGTCAGATTTACCGTAAATACGAGGGCACCTGAAGAAATTGACATCATTTGCCCTGTCGGTTTTGGCGGGGCGCGTCTACTGGCTATTACGATAACATACACTAAAACATTGAATTGAACTCTTGTTTATACCTAACACTGCATTTACAGTTTCCTCAATGATCCGATCAGCGAGTCAGAAATAGAGGGTCGATTTTACGTAACATATACGAGTAATAGCTGTCCAAAGCGAGAACCAGTACACTAACTTTCAAATTATAGAGGAAAGTTCCAGAGAGAAAATTGAACGTGTTGGACGAAAACTATGCATGGGCTAATATTCTCTGGGTGCCACAAACTGCTGTAAGAAAAAAAAATTGGTCCATTCCGAAATCAGCCATATACAAAGTATGGTTCACATCGGCTGCTTTTCAATCATCTAGTATACAACCTCAAAAATAGGCGAGGATGTCTCAAACTTCTTAATTCACTTGCCTATCGCTCAGGGCGAAGGAGCGATTAGTACGTTGGATTAAATATTAACTAAAAGCACCGTATGATTTTTTGTTTATTCCTAATCAATTCCGGAAATTACAGTTAAGAAAATAAATTTTATAAGAGACACATAAGGACTTTCCTCTCTAGAGGTAATTGATATAATTAAATTTATTCAGTTGTTTCATCCTAGATTCAGAAAATTAAACACAAAAAGGCCTACGGAAGAATAAAATAATATATTATAAATTTATTTCACTGAGCATGAGATTTTTCCTAAGTGCTTTTCATAAACACCTAAGAGCTTTCCATGAACACCTAAGCGTTTTCCATACTGCTTCAGTAGGTCTTTACAGACTTGCTCCTCTCTGGCCAGGGACCTGAGCGCGTTGGTGTGGCAGGTCTTAATTATCAACAGAGGGGTGTGAAGGAATGAAAACGTGGTGAAAATTAGTGCGTCAAATGAAAATATGACAACTTCTGAAATTTTAATTTCTCCATTAGTTTATCAGCGATGATCTCTAAGAAAGTAACTCACAAGTCTTCGATCGTGTCTGGTTGTGATTTGATAAGAAAGCTCTTTAATTTGAGCGTCTTCCGAGGCTTATTTACGGCTTATTCACGGCTAATAGCATGTGTACAGTAGGGACGCGTTGGTGTACTCGTGTTTCTACTCACATTCGTGTACCAACTTAAAGGTAACCTTAATGTGGAGAGAGTGAAATATTCCATTATTCAGGACGGTTGAAGTGTCTTTTTTGTTTACGAAAGCGAATAAACTGTGCTTTTAGAGACGTCCACAGCTTCTAAAAATAGTTTATTTTGAAAAATTGGTCTTTCTTGTATTTTGTCCCGCAAACACAGTTTTGAAGACAAAATACCGACGGCGGTGGTCATTTTCGAAGCTGAAGTTTCTTGTTTATATTTAGCAAGCTGCTTTCGGTTAGTTGATCCACTCACAGCACCATCACCAAATGCAAGAAAGAAAATATTTTCCCTCGTCTTTGCATCATTTTACTATTCTAAGGAAAAAACAAGACCACTCGAATATGAAATTTTTCACTATCTATTTGGAGGGTCTATGGAGGGTATCTGAAATGAAATATCATTGATTAGATCAGATTATTAGTTAAATAGAGTTCACAATTTACACGAAATGAGATTCAAAGAGCGAAAACAAGGGACCATTTAGTATGCACTGTAAAGAACGGGGAGCCTGTGCACGAGGTGCGTTACCACACACGATCCCTTATGCATAGAATCAGCAAGATAAGATCGAAAAGGAAGAAAAGATAAAACAGATAGCGAAGAAAGTGTGAAAACTGAAGGAAGTAAAATGGGCACGGAAAATAAAAATCCCGAAGGTGTGCTCTGACAGACGTCACCTAATGGTGCTTCCCTGAAGGACGCCTGTGACAGCGTACGATTGCCAGACGTGACTAACGTAACTTTATTGCACATCCTATGCCACCAGACGGGAGATCAGTGATTGAGTCATGCACAAATAATGTTCATATTCGAAATATTAAACCTGTGCAAGGATGGTCAGTAGACATAATATATTATTTCCATATGATGTAACGAGCTTTCACTTTAAAATCGCACGGAATTATCTGAACCACCTAACATGGATAACGCTACAAAGTCTCGCCAGTCACGTATTCTGAGTGCCGATCAAAAGCAAGCTGTTTCATTGTACAAGCCCCTCAATTGCTTCGCGTATGCAGTCCAAGTTCAAATGACTAAAACAGACTTGATGACTGGAGCAGGACAAATCCTATCCCTTCTTGGATATTAATTCAAATATGCTTCTCGCTCCAAGACTCAATATCTGATAAAAATATTCATAACTTCCATTGCGTGAAGAAGCGAGTCGCAAATTGCAGCAAGATTGTTCTGTCGGTGAAATTTAACGACAGTTTTACTGCCAATAAAAGTCTTCTGGAGGAAAATTTGGGCGTCATCAATAAGAAGGATGAAATTTGACGTTCCGCATTCGTCACCCAGGAATAAAATTGTTTTAAAGCATCCTCATTTTCTGCCTAGCTTTGCTTTCGACTGAACTCTAAATTCTGTCTATCATTGTATGCATAATGTATGTAAATTCACGGAAGAGAGCTGAAGTCTACGTTTATCGAGCTCTGAGGTTTCGCTTAGTCTGAAATGACCAATTTTTGCTAGAAGCGACTACCTCACACCGCCACCTTATTCAAATGCTTCAACTTCAGAAAATTAGTTGCGTAATTTTTCATAAGACGCACATTAATAAAGGATTTAGTTTTCGATACACGTTAATACGTTGATCGACACAACCTTTTGCCTTGAAACTTTGGATGTTTCATGGCAAAACCATCGTCCTCGTCAAAAAAGATTCATCGCTTTTGACAACATATTCGAGTTGACAGCTCGCGGCAAAATATTCCACGCTTAACATAATTCGAATACTCTGTTAAATGTAAATTCTAATCGAACATTTGGCAGCGTATGTTCGTAATTCTCGAGACCGAAATCGGTAAGAAATTTCGAACCAGTCTCGTACGCCTCTAAATAAAGGAGCGATAGCTCCTTTAACTAGGAATACCGAACGAATACCTACTTATTCAACTACAATATATTTCTTCTCACCAGAAGCATTCTACTTTCTCTTAGAAGTGACTTTTCAGAATATAGATAATAACAAACAACACAAGTGGCGTCACTAGGCAGAATCAGAATCGATTTCCTTAGGACGCTACACGGTGTACTTCGATCATAGCGGTATGGCTACTGAGGCAGTCGGAGTTCGAGTGTGATGCTTCAAACTCATATATTTTTCATGGGAAATAATATCGCTGCTGAAAAATAAACACATGAAGCATTGTAAATTGGATCATTAGTTGGTTTAAAGCTTCCTGTCCACAGCAAATGAGGTCCAAAGATAGTGAAAAGAAGGGACCATTTAGTATTAACTTTAAAAGCGGGGAATCTATGCCTGAGTGTGTTCCAACAAAAAATTACCTGCGCATAAAAACAGCAAGTTAAGAAGGATGACGAAAAAATATGAAGAATAATCAGAGAAAAAACATGAAAATGGAAAGAAGCAAAGTGGGCTCGATAAATAGATGCAACGCAGGCCTAGCAAAAGCTGAGGTAACTCGACAGTAAAGCATTGTAGGAGAAATTGTTCTCACGTTTTCAATGCGACAACGAAGATATATGAGGCGAGCAAGAATTAGACAAGATAATTAACGACTATAATCAACAGCTGTGATCTACATGCTATGATTTGTTTGGGCGCTCGGAAAAAAATTGTCGAGTTGTTGTTTGGATTTACTGAGCTTTACGAGAGCGGTGAGCAAATTCTGCCGATCAGTTTTCAAATACTCGATTGATTTATTCCTTTGAAAAATTCTCTCGCCCCTCCGGTATAATAACCCAGGTATAATAAAGTTTTCCTTAGCTTTAAAAGAGTGTTAAAATGACTACACATTTCAAAGGCCATCATGAATACGAGCGGCTTCTTGAGGACTGACTTCTGTTATTGTTAGCTTCAGAGATTGCAAACTTGCATGACAAACCCGATTTCAGCGTGGAAATGAGTTAGGCTTTATTGCTAGAGCGATAAGCTTAGGGGTAAAACTTCAGTGATTCTATACAGGAGACTGCCAATGTGCTTCCTAAATTTAGCTCCAAAATCAATTCGTGTTTCGTCGTAGCGATTTCAATTTCACATCAGTTCATACAAAACAGCAATACATATGAATAGCTAAGGAAATCTATTTTTTCTAATTATAAAAACAAATAAAAATTTCGAAAACGTGATGAAAAGAATAGATATAAGCCTCACTCATCCTTCAAACTTGGATAAATTCGTTTCAACGGAGGACTAATACTAATAATAAAATAATTTTGCATGAATCGCATGGAGCTGGAAGCCCATAAAGATTTAATAACTCAGTCTTTTACGTAAGTGCAAGTGAACAAAGGATTTCAGAACCTTCTCGAACGGTCTCTCGAGAAGTTTCTAATTAAACTCGACTTCTTTACTAAAGTTCTCAAATTTCATTTGTCAAGAAAAACTGGAATAGAATATTGCTGAGATTCACAGGTAATGATTTTATTCAAGCAAAATTCAATGCTGATAAACAGTACCGGCAGTATTTAAATATAAATGTATTTAAATGTAAATTTAATTCCAGTTGTATATTTGAAAATACGTTTACGAAGACAGCAAAACTTCCAATTAAATTCAATATTCAAGTACATTCTCATTAAATTTTAATAAAATGTATTTCACATTACCTTCAAACTAATCTCAAATCAGATTCATATTACCTCGACTTTGGGTGATACATTATCTTTTAAATGCAATAGCCCTCATTCTGTATGAGCTGCGTGCCAGAACAAGTTGCATGAACTAAAACTAAAGCCCTTCAAGCATTTCACTCCTATTTAGAAGGCAAATATTCTAGACTTTTAAAACAGATCTGAAATCTACCCACAATGAGAGGACGATCTGGATGGCCATGACGCAATGTTGGGAACTCCAAACATTCTTATTCCCAGCAGCTCAGGGTGAATATCAGAAAAGGTCGAGATGGCGAGCGCAAAGTTACGGTATCTTCAAAGAATGAGCTAATCATCTCAGCGTCATTTGAGTTTCCGAGCAATGGTTATGCATTAGAGGAGACAAGTTCATCAGAAGGAGATTAATTCTTTGGTATTCAGGTGAGCTCTATGTCGTACTGGTTAGCGTGATAGCCTCTCCGCTGGGACGTTAGGGCTCGAATCCCGGAATTTCACGTAACCATGGAGTGCTTCCCTTGGGAAAAGAAGCTTAAACCACACATTCCTCACATCCTTCACCACGTCAGTAGTTGTAAGGTATTGAAAACCCAACGGTTAAACGTGTTGGAACTAATAAAGGTTCATGCGAAAAGCTCCTCAAGCGACTTATCAGTAGAAATGCATGTGATGACGCTTGTAAGGATAGTGAACAGAATTCAAAGTTAGAAGCGGCACCCTTTCATGTTGAAAATAATTCTCCGATGAAGCAGAACTTTACTGTGTTTCACTCTTCACTTAACAAGAACGGAGGCATAGTTCGAAAGAGGTTGTTTTCTCATGCTAGGTCTCATGTTTAATAGTAACCAAACTATTACAGTTTACTCAAATACACACTGCTTACAGTAATAAGTTTGCGGTTTTTCTGCAAAATGTGCAAACTTAAGGTTCTAAATGATTTTCTTTTTATTCATAAGGCAATTGATAAAACCGACCTGCGTTTTGAAACTTTTTTCAAAAGTCAAAGGTTTTCAAACTGATTTATGATATCTGCTGAATTTATAAATGCCATTTATTTTCTTCTGTCAGGTCAGATTTTTAAGATATGCTGGGTTACGTATGTTCTCAAAAAGTGCGTAATACAACAGCCCATATTCAAGTGCCTATGTGCTCTACTTGCACAACCCATCAATGAGACCTGATATTTAGCGCGGCAAACGGCAGCGTATGCGGCCTACAGTGCTGTGATGAATTGAAACGTCAGTCATTGCAAATTTCCTGGGGAACCACCGCAGTGCGGAGTACAAAGAGAAATTGAAAAACTACTTCACAGTTTCCTTCGGCTCAGTGCAAGAATGTCCGTCAAAATGCATTTTTGCGGTCTCGTTTGGACTATTTCCCGCTGAATTGGGGAGATTTAAGTGAAGAGCAGGGCGAACGCTTTCACCAGGACGCTACCAAGGAAGGGTGCTACCAAGGAAGGGCGCTACCAAGGAAGGGCGCTACCAAGGAAGGGCGCTACCAAGGAAGGTCGCTACCAAGGTCGGTGGGATGGAAGCCTTCTCGCGGCTTGCTGCTGGTGCTTGAGACGGGATGTGGTGGCAGCCCGGCCAGCACAACAGGAAGTTCCTGGAAAGCCCATTCGTCCAAAAATAGCTTCATTTACGTAATGCTTAACGTCTTTGAATTTATAACGTCGTAATTTCAGTTTTATAATGCATTTAATTATTGGGTAACCTAAGAAATCGATTGATGCTGAAAATTAAAATATAGTTACATAATTATATTAAGGGCCGGTATCTCCAAAACCTAATTTGATTGGGGAAAACAAGTATGATTGCAAGATTCAGCATGGGAATCTGACCTAAAATTAGTTATCAGATGTCTGACATCGAAAACTTCGCAGACCAATATAATGGATTAGATTGTCTTCATAATTTTTGAAGTTTTATTAGAACCTTATGAGCATATAAAATTAAATACATCAGAAACGTATCTGTGAAACGGTGGAACGGGTTTCACTCGAGTATTATTTTCAAATTTATGGCAGTACTGCAAGTGGCACTTCTCACGTGTTTCAATGCGTCCTAATGATGTCATTAAACAGCGAATTAATAATTTTATTTTTTCCAATAAATACCGCTGAAAATTCTCTCATAAGATACACGTGACTCTAGCTGATAAGAACACTTGAGTTTGAACTATTATAAGGGTATTTTTATTTACGACCTGCTGATGGTACAAATACATCAAAACATGCGCAATATCTTTTAGTTAGGTCATATATATTTGTGGATAAATTTTTAAAACCGCGAACTTCTGTCTGTAACTAATGTTTGGTTAACAAAAGANCAACCCGCTTCACGGCTCGTGTGTGAACATCAACCCGCTTCACAGCTCGTGTGTGAACATCAACCCGCTTCGCGGCTCGTGTGTGAACATCAACCTGCTTCACAGCTCGTGTGTGAACATCAACCCGCTTCGCTGCCTGAGCAAGATCATGAACGCGCTGCACAATAATTCATTCATCGGACGTGCACTAACGCACTTCATCGTGCAATTACCACTTTAGTTCAGTAATATGTTTCGGCTTACTAAACTGAGAAGCTATGCAACGTACTTCGCTGCCTGCATATTTATAAGCGCGTTTCATTGTGCGTTCATTTGCGCACTCGAAATATTATCCATCAAAACTTAGCACATCATTTCGTCTTCGCGACTTTTTCCTCGTGACAATCATACGTAATTAACATGCTATTTTCTCGCAGTACTGCGTGCGAAGTACATCCTCGTTAGTCACCCGTTTGGTTCCTTGAAATGCTGCCGGTATTACTCGATTTTGACCGAGTTTCCCTGACTGGCCGCTCCGGTGGCCGTTTTCTCCACGGTCATATTACTTGAATTAAGCATTGAACTTGAAATACTTATTTGAATTCGCATTCGAGACTCAGAGGAAAATTGTATAAAAAACCTCTGGTGTCACTGCTTCGACACCAAAGCTTTGATCTTATGCAGTCGACATGCAATCGACAACTCAGTTCTTTCAAAGGCAGATGGAGGTATATTTTCAAAGAGATTTATCATTAGATAGATTCATTTTATAGATAGCGTAAACGATGCAATAAATTCAATGAAAATATTAAAAGTGAAGCAAATTTATGTATGCATAGATATATATGCTCATATTAAATGTTCATAAAAATTCAATTTGAATTCAATCAAGCATGAACTTTAGTTTAAAGCTCAAATAAGTTACTGGCCACTCAATCACAATCACGAAGCTCGTGCACTCGATTTGTGTTTAGAGCGGCTGGAACATTCTACACATGGATGCAATCCATTCCAGAAACCAGGCGCGACTCCACAAATTATCAACCAACACACGCTAGAAAACGAGAGATTAGCAGCATCTCGTGATTATTTTTCAATTATTGCTCAGCATTTGCTTTGACGCCCCATATCGTAACAGTCAATGATTTTCCTAAGCATGATAGAAGTTGTGATTCAAATTCCCTTGAAAGTTAAAGTTCAAGTGACAGCTGCGAATGATTGCGATATCGAATTTGAACGTCTAGAATCCTTTTCTTAATAGCAAAACTTGACGATACAAAACAATTCTAATTCAAAAAGAATCATCCCATACCGTTCTTTAAGAAGATGGAGATCGTGCAAATCACTCGCACCGAGCAATCTAGAAGAAGTTTTTAAGCGTCCTGAAAGAATATGGACATCGCGTTGGAAAAATAACCTCCTCGACGCAACGCTCGAGCAAATGGGATCTGAACGCGGTGAGCGTTTGAAGAGCCTTCAGAGCTCGGTGAAACGAGACGTCATTACGGGCGATCAAATATACGCTAGGAAAATACGGACAGGTATTTTAACTCGCTCATATAACTTGATGGTGTTCATTCATTCGTAGGGAAGTTTTTGCCGATCATCAGCTAAGAAATACGGTAATCGTCATGAAAATATATTATCGTCACAAAAGTATTGTTCACGCAGCACAACACATCACAGGAAATCTAAATATCTTAAACAGAAATACGCTCTTACTTACACAACGAGGAAAATCTTCCAGAAAAAATGATGCAGGGACGACAAATCAATATTCTCTTATTGAACACTCGTCAAAATTTTACGAAAGGGTTTCAACTCCTTATAAAGAAAAAAAATGTGATGGTAAGATGCTTGCTCTCCGAAGAGTTCATTTCGTCTCCTAGTTTGGACCAGCGCATGCGCGCATAGCTTGCAGGTTGTGCAGGCGTGTTGGTCCAAACCTCTAAGGCCTTTACCGTGACTTGAAAGTATGGTATGGTATGGAAAATTTAGAAGCTGCTTCTGTACCCATCTCACATGAGGTAAAAATGTGTCCGGTATTGCTGTGAAATGGTGGGCAATATAAACTCTTTTACAGAAATTTGCTCAATATTTGCGGCGCTGTCATACATATATCTTACTAAATGAGGATCCGTCAAAGCCAGAAATTGAAGAAATGAAATTCGAGTGTATCGCATTTTATTGGAATAAAGACCGACTTTCAATCAAAATCTCACACAGGTGAAATTCTTTACAACATAAAATGCATAAAATAGCATCGTTCAGACCCGCATCGTTCTACATGCAAGGTAAATAAACAGAAATAAAAACAGACATTTAGAAAACGGCCTGACATGAGAAGTGTGTAGGTTCAGCAGTAGGGTATTTTCAAACCAGTGATATACGGCCTTACATGAGAAGTATATAGGTCCAGATTGAGGGTATTTTCAAACCAGTGGTATGCAATATTAAGCCACAGGACAGGACTGATCTCGAGGCTCTGGGCATCGCATCCGCATTTGCAGTGCCTCTGTTATGCGTGCATGTCAGTCGCGCGCTCGGACTCTTGGCCATCCAAACGTAACATTTGATTTCATCATCGTGAGTTGCTTCTTCTTACTATCCTATGTAATTTGCCTGAAACGACATAGGGCGTTGCGTGCGAGGCACCAATTTTTAATGAAATGACTATACGACGAGAGCGTCTGGCTCAGTAGCCAACTCGTCCATGACCTAAGGCACACAAGTATTCTGAAAAAAACTGATGAACAATGATTAATCTATGTTTACTGCTACATGGGACACACATTACCGCTACATGGGACACACACACATCCGCTACATGAGACACACACACATCCGTTACATGGAACACACACACATTACCGCTACATGGGACACACACATTACCGCTACATGGGACACACATATTGCCACTTAAAAGCACATTCACAATCGCAGTTCACAGGCGGGTTGAACTGAATTACAAAAACCCACCAAATTGACGTGTTTTTTTCGTTCAAGATTTCACCTTCAAAATATTAAAAAAATAGTGTTTGCGATACCTTCATTGAAATCTGCAATGCATTAATTAATTTTGATTGAATACTTTTTAAATTGATTTAAACACGATGAATAAGAACTCTAATTATTTAATTCACAATAGACACACAAATGACAGACAAAACATTCCTCATATTTTAATAAGATATTTTTCCTGTCTACTGAAAATTACAGTCCTTATATCAAGCCCTACGCAATCATTGTACTCCCACTGTGTGCGAAGGCAAAATAAGCATGAATAGGAAATTGTGGGAACACAATGAGGGCCCTAAAAATACAGTCTTTCTTTTTAATATTATTTTGTTCCAACTGTAAAAAGCGTTTATATGATTTGATAAATATGAAATAGAACTACATCTTTATCCGACTAAGTGGACGCTCTCCGGAAACACCCCACGAAGAGCTCGTCCGGCGGAGAAAAAGCACTTCAATGTTTTGTTCGTAGCTCTGTTTGTCTCTCCAAGACAGTGCCTTAATGCATCAACAAAAGGAAGGATTCACGTCATGTGTTCTTCAAAAGCGGGCGTTCTTGGCACGCAGGAACACATGGGACTAAGGCGCGCAACTAGATTCATGACATGACAGCCACCGCAATTGAAACCCGGATTAAGAAACGTCACTGGAGTCCTCCGTGGGAAATAAGAATGCAGTGAGGTTCAACGCGAAAGAAAAAATAATTACACAGCAGCATTCGCGGAAAGCAAAGCAAGAAAATAACGAAGACCAAAGTACAACGTTTCCTGCGAAGGTATCCTAAATCTAGGGGTTAAAGGACCCACTTGGTGGTCGCACAGCACGAAATGTGTTAGACAAAATTCTTGGCACACAAATGAGTTGTGAAGTAACGACGCAAGACAGGCGGCCTCTTAGATGAAGCGTTCTCCTCGTAAGTAAGGCTGTACGCTTGACTAAGTGCAAGCGCACTCAGTTGCACCCTTGATGTCTGTGCACGTGGTGCACGAGGACAAAATAGCAAACTACATCAAAATTTGCATGGTAATAAATTCATAAGCATGATTACCATGTACATAAGATTTTCTGTTACGGTGGGAAGTATACTTGAGTTTATAGCATCTTCTAAGCTCTCAGCTAGTGAAAGCACTCTACTTCGTTCAAATAGTAAACACATCGCGTTTTTAGGAATGTCTTTCAGCAAAACGTGTAAACAACAACAACGCAGTCATAATTTCGTGCTGAAAGGCCGCTACAATTTTTGATGGCACTTGATGGTCAAATTATTTGTAATTAGACGATAATTTATTCGCTGAAATATTTTTGAAGAAGCCAGAGAATGGATTAGCAAAATTTATTAGTTGGCTCACTCATTAATGCGCTTTAAACGCACGAACGACGTTTGAGACTCACGAATGAATGAGCTAACTAAGTTTTTTTGCGAATCTATTCCCCGACTGGAGGGTGGCACAACAGATTATTCATGGAAACTCGGTATTGAGGCACAAGTCAGTCGAAAAGTTAATCTCTAACTGCAATATTGAGTACACAGACCCTCTCAATTATATGGCACTGACCCAAAAATCATTGCACAACATGGCGCTTTCGAAGAACTGCGAAGACAAATTAATAACTGAGCCTATTTGCATGGACGACGAAGCAGCGGCCTTATAATATACACCAACACGAGACGACACATGTTTCTCAGAGCATGTTATCTTTGCTCAACGAGCACGTAATGGAACAATCAAACAAAGGAGCTTGCTCATCAAGAGCAACAGCTGCAGGGGAGGCCGAGTAACGCATTTACCGGACAATTAACTGCTTTCCTACAAGACATAAGAAAAACAAAGGAAACAACGCAGAGAATTACAGCTCCCTGGAAATGAAGGGCCAATATTTTTGATAACATTTTCCTAGGCAGAAATCCTTAGAAATCTCGAGCTGGCTACGGAAGGAAAAACACATTGCAGTCGCACCCGTGCAAAAATGACGAGGAAAATATAGACTTGTATTTCAGTCGTTATCGCATTATGCATTGGATGCGGAGCAAAAATTCGGAATGGTAGGTATTTTGCGAAGCAAATTCGTCGAAATTGACGTTAATAAACAGGTATCGAACTTCCTTTAATATTATTTGAGATATTTTGACACGCGTGAGGAACAAAATAGTAAAATAAGCCACAAATTCTCTCTTGGCTTAGCAAAATTCTCTTCTCAGCAAGAATTTTGTAATAGCTTGCTGCACAACAAACAACAAGCGTGCAAAACTCGAGCTGTTCACATACGACGTAATAAACACGCTTGTATTCAATGATGTAAGAATACTTCAGCTTTGTCTTGTGACTCGGTTAAAACCGTTATTTCTTACTGCTTTTCAACTATACCCGATGAAACAAGACAATATTATGCTAGACTTTTGCTCCCGTGGTTCGATGAAGGAATTTTAAATTTGCCTATTTTCGACCCAATACCAACAATGAATAGAACACCACTATTATGCAAATTCAAAGTATCATTCATCAACGGCATTTTCAATCATTTTGCCATAATAAGAGTTAGGAGGAAACAACACTTCATTGCCACTAGCAAAAATTTTATAGTATTGTTAATGGTAAGTAGGGAAAGTTTTCGTTTAAAAAAATTAACTTTCAAACATGGAATATACTTTGAGCAATGTTTCAGAAGAAAATTAGCGTGTTTTATGGAGACGTTTTAGAGACTCGCTCACACTTCAGCGCTCTCACGTCACTCAGAACTCCGGGAGACCAAGCGGCGAGTTCTAAGTCAGACTTCGGGTCCAAACCGACACGATTTGTAACCCTTCACAGATCACATTACATGGGTGATAAAGCTCCATTTAGCTCAGACGAAAACCTCGCTGCAGCTCGCAATAACATGCAAAAACGATTGGTTTGTATAGCTTCACGAGTCTGTGCNACGATCAGTGATCAGACACGATCAGTGATCAGACACGATCAGTGATCAAACACGATCAGTTGAATGCGTTTGTAAATCCGAGTGGCATCGGGAGCTCCAAACATCTCGCAAAACGTTACCCACGGCACCATGGACCCTATCTCAAGAAAACATGCGGGGTGAAAACTGGCAAAGTTTTCCCAGAAAAATTTCTTCTTCTTTAGGCAGTCATGTATGAGCCCAAGCTCGGAGGCCACTCAGGGCTACGTTGTGCCCGTGGCAAGGGCATCGACTTCTACTTTTTGAAATAAGGGTTAACGAAGAACGGGCTCAGCGCGACAAGCACAAGCGCTGTGTGACTCGTTTTCATTTTTGAAATAAGCACTGCTGTGATGGAACGATTAGCAATATGAGGAATCTGCGGTCGTTTATCGTATCCTAGAATTGCGCATCTTGGAACATACATGGAATAATGGACTCTGGAATCATAATCGCACATATAAATTAAATTACTTCACGAACTACATCATATGGCCCAGAATGAAGACGCTGCGTATTACCATTCCGATGGAAATATTTTAAATACTCTTTGATAACTTGACTTATGGATGTAACTCAGGAAACACAGTAGCCCGATCGCAGGAGCACAGTGGTGCAGTGGTACAGCAGCAGGGCCACAGGGTCACAGATACTTACTTGGAGATACTTGGAAATTTTTGGGCCTTCAC
>VOMN01141919.1:0-22809 GCA_014899125.1 Orchestia grillus
AGAAGCCATTGCAGGTTTCACAAGAAAATTTATAGATGATGTTCGACAATTTAGAACAACAAACACTTTTGCAGCGTTTATTACTTTATAAAATCTTCATTTACTTCTATGATAGTTGAAGCTCATCAGGATGTCAAAAAACGGTATTTGTGCTTCGACTGAACTGCACAGCGAGTAGTTTGTCGCTCTATGATGCTTCGTGATTATTGATATTGATATTTGTTTGTGTTTATTGACATGTATTGAGTACATTCATTTATTGACTTCGTCATTGATTTATTGATGATATGTTGATATTTATTGATAATATTGATTATTGATTGATGATTGTTGATAATGATTTCGGTGGATTATTGTTTTTTTCAATATTGGTGGAATTATCACGAATAAACTGAAATTTGAAAATTTGTTTACATATATGTCTTATATGGGGATTTTAATATTTATTAAATTTTTTTAAATATTTTAGAATACCATTAATTGATGGTAATCTAAGAATACATAAACTTTTAAGTCGTTACGCTAAAAGGTTCGAACAATAACACATGGACTTTCGTCTCGCTCTGAAAATTTAAACAAACAGAGGGAGCAAATTTAATTTACACTGGACTTGAAAAAATCACCAATATCAATTGTAGGGATTGCTGTAATATCAGATTTTCATACGTGAAATAACCCATTCTGCATTAAATGAATAAAATGTTTATACATCGCTAAGTTACAAGTTCTGTCAGGTGATTTCTTTTTTACTCGAAGAAAGCACTATGTTGATGAATGACTTTCTTTCAACGTACATCGAAATCTTTGATCTTATCTTAAACATTCTCTCACTACGATAAAAAAGTTCAAATGATTTGATTTCCTCGTCCTTGCTGAAGAATGCTTCACTTCACGTCAAATGCCGAGAATACTCATATAAGGGACGACTATAATTAATCAGCGCATCCGAAAGAACATCATCAGGTGAATTTGGAAGCTGAGACAGGATTTCCTACGAGACGCTGTGCAACTTTTGAATAAATGCAGGATTAGTGCGCGGCCGCTTGTCGTGTGTTGTGCAGATGCTTCCTTTTAATTCATAGTCAACGCCCTCGATTTCTCCACAATGCAAGGCTGCTCTTCATTCGTGAAGTACGTGCTTTCGAGTCAATGATGCTTTTTTAAAATACCACGAACTAAAAATCCGAACATAAATCAAAGTCTACGTGAAACAAGTACCGCGTATATCAAGGGCTACCTAAATTAACTTTTTGGTACGCAGGAGACTTTGAGTAACACTTCGGTGGTTCACTTGCTGACAAATACTCTCGAAAGAACGCCCACTTTTCATCATCACGTGCTACGATTAAATAAACAACTGTTATTTTTTCAGAGCTGAGCAAAAGCGAGCGCAACTCATGGCGAATGTTTTTTGAGTCATATTTTCAGTTCATGCGGACGAAACTTATCCAGTTTCTTTCATATTCCAGTTGCTTTCAGATGCGAGCACAGTTGTGAGAATTGCTACAAGTTTTGCTGTGATTTTATTGGACACTACAGCTCTGCTATTGGTCGAACGCGACCAAAGCATTCCCTTGATCATGGTTTTTGAACGAGGTGTATTTTTTGCTTTATTGATTTCCAAGTCTGTAATCTCCAAAGTAAAGCTCGAAGACCATCTTTGTACAGTTCTCATTTATATTATAATTTCTAAATTATACCTTCATTCTTTGACATGCTTGAGAGGCACACTGACCCCGGCTTGTACTCGTATCAGAAGGTTTCTTGACATTATTTTACTATAATGATTTTTTTAGACTGTTTTTCCCGCATGTATAAAATAAAGTATTTGGAAATAACAAGTCATCATTGGATCAAGGATTTATGAACACTAGGTAAATTACTTTTACAGATGGCATGATGAACAACTATCCCAAAAGAAGTCATTACATGATTGACACCTTAATTCTGTATGGAGACAATCATCTAAAATTTACAAGCGACCGCATTTTTATAATTCAGTCACATGATACACTACTGGGAACCGTGAACCCAGGACTTCCCCACCACGTGAGACAAAATGGTCATTTGATCTGATGGTTCACAGTACCGACACATACCCTCAAACATGAAATCTATCAGCCATTTCTCACACGATTACGGATGTGTTCCCTCGCATCGGCTGTCTCTGAGCCAGGATTGTGCTACTTAGCGTCCCACTTGAGCCACCAGCCCGGCTTCGTAACAGAACGAAATCTAGGGACAGTTCCGAGACCAACAAAGGATTACAGCCGCTCTTAAGTGCTCAGAGGCATCAGATCTCCAGTGTTGACGCACCAATGAGGGATTAATGAGAGGAACGGTTTGTCACTCACTGTGATCTAAAAAAGTATTTCTACCTGGGACCTTCTTTTTCATTCTAATCTGCAATCCTTCCCTTTTAAAATCCCTTTTTAAAAGGCTTCACTTATTGGCCGAATCTCTCCGAGCGGGAAAACTGTTTTTGGTTTTGTCAGGTGGCAGTCGTTGTGCAAGTCTCGGTACATCTTACGCAAAGAACACCATCTATGTTTATATGAACATAGATTTACCATCAAAAAGCTCTCTAGAGGAAGTAAATACTATGGAAGAAATTAAGATACATTCTTGACAGTTAGTATCACACTATTTCTACAAAACCTATTCTCAAAAGTGTGTCCCAAATACGATTACATCATGACACACATACGATGCGCACACTACATGTGAGAGAACCGCGGCACCATGTGAAGGAGTCTACGGTATTTCATCCAGAAGTTTAACTTACTCTGACTACCTATTCCCTACAAGGCGAACGCAAAAAAATGTCGTAATGAAAGTCTTGGAGGGAAGTAAACCATAATAATTAAACTCATCTATGAGTTTCAAGACTTCTATACAACGGTGACAAGAGCTGTCTATGCATAACTAACTTTTTCAACTTTTACACGTCAATATCGTTTGGTTCTACACGTGAAAAACACATTGATGTAACTTTGAACTATGTAGTTGGCCCATGCATTGAACTGAAAGAATATTTTATTAAAAAGAGTAAAATTGAAATTTTTATTCAGCACAGAATTACATAGAACCCCACACCCTCGTAGGCCACCTGCAGTAGCAGCACTGAACCAGCGAGTGCAGGTTGATACACTGACGAGAGTCAAGATTTCTCTGAGTGATGCCTCACGCTCATTGTGTTCCAGTATAAAAAATTGTTTATTGTGAAAGGCCTCGCTTTGTTTCCGGGAGACTGGAGAATGACTTACATCTGAGTATCTGCCACAGAGCGTTTCACAACAATGTTGTTTTAACGAGAAAATAAATGCAGAAACTGAGACTGACAGAAACTACGCGGGTCATAGTAGAAATAAGCTTAAATTTCCATTGCCCAACATGTAATGGAAGATTTTCAATAAAGAAAATACCACAAATCAATTGGCTCAATAAAGGAATGAAAAGAATTCATCAGCACTAAACTGGGTATTCCTCTACTTCAATTCTGCCCGAGAGCAAAAAATAACCACCTCTGCATTTACTCTACGCGCCGTTAGCTGGCGTCCTACTGAACACTTGCCGTGTCCTTGAATCAGCAATCATTTGAAATAAAATAATTTACGAGCACTTACTAAACAGAAACTGATTGATTGCCGATACTTCATGTTGCTCATTCCGATTATGTTTTGGACACATATGATATAGGTTTCATGAAAATGAGAATGTTTTTCGACATGAAATAAAACGTGTTGTGCAACAACATACACATCAAACGTACCAAATATGTCACGCACTATTTCATGAGTACAATTCCACCAAATATGCCCCGAACAAAAAGTGCGTCACATCTGCAATAAACACTAACAAAGCAAAGTGTGTTTTAGACCATTTCAAATGGGTGACAAAATATTTTACATAAGCGATACCTCATGTTTTGATTGTGAAAGTTGCAATAGCGATGTATGATTAGAAGTATACTCGTGTGTAAGTTTCAGATTTTACGCAAGAAAAATATGCTGAAACATATTCCGTTTCATGATGAAATCTCAGGTAGGTCGACAATTCATAAGCGCGTTAGCCAGTTCACTGCTGCAGTTAACTCATCGTTCTAACAAAATTATTTGAACCATATACGACATACATTTTTTTGCGTGAATAACTAAAGTGCATGAGCAACAGACCGATAACTCGTGCAGTCAAAAACACATGCACTACCAAACGAATGCATACTACATCTCGAGAGGATGTACCGAGTATTCATTAAGTCGCTTTATAGTTTTAAAATTTAATTACAAAAGTATTGGACAATATATGAATATCAGTCTGATTTTTTCCACTGTACACAGTTGTTATCAAAATTTTCAGTCCGATTTTTTCTGTGCTTAGGCTTCCTGTTGAATGAAGTGATATTCTTTTGAATAAACCCCTAAGAAATTGTTACTTTATGGAAATGAATTAGAAGCGATGAACCAATTCAGTGGCCACCACGTTCACCAGAGATCACACCTCAGGTTTTCTGCTTACTGGGCTATGTTAAAGGTATCGAGAATCGAGTTAGGTGAGGGACATTACTGAACTATAGCAAAGGAGGCAGATACGATTACAACCATTGACGAGGATATGCTACGACGAAGATGGCTATAAGTCGAATACCGTCTTGATGTGCTCCATGAAATATTGGTATCGAAATAGATGCTGTAGAAAATTTTCGGTTCAGCAGAAAATTAAATAAAATAAAACTTATTCAGAGGATAAACTAACTAAGATAATGATGTTAGCAATTTCATTTAGTTCCATGAAAATGTGACCGAACATTCAATCGATATCGATCAAAGGTGACACTCCCCTTCTTCTGAATTGATACGTTAAAGCGAAGTCTGAGTCACAGAGCCCAACGCCAATCAGAAACGGTCCTCAGAAGAGACAGTCAAACAGATTACCGACTAGCTATTAGTGTACGAAGCGAAAGTCGCGAGAGCAACTCCTGCGATGCGAGCGCCTCACCTCGTACCACATTCTAAAGCCATGCCTCTCTAGCTTCGAAGTCTCGACGGAACGCAGGTCGGGCTGAGGTGCAAGCAGCGTCGAGCTTGGGGGGAAACCTACAGCCTTTGGAATTCGTTTGCATGGCTATTCAGTGATTCGATCGTCCTTCTGACACTCCCGCGATGTTTCCAAAAAACAGTCCCTCTTATCAAACTATGATGGAGTAAATTTCAGACAACCGAGCCCCCGCGGGGTGTGAATCTGCTTGTCCGAGGGAACGGCCACATCGTGGGACTGTATTGCGGTACCCAAGACTGAGGTGCCTCTCAGACCTCCAGTATCGTAGGTCACACTTTATGTTCGTCTTGCGATTGCCAGTGACGAGAACTCTCGAAGACATTTGAATAAGCTTCACGGCCTGCAAATATAACAAAGATGAAAAGTATGAACGCAACAATTTACCAAAACAAATTAATGGACGAACTTGACTTGATTATTAATGAATAAACTTGAACTGGTTTATAGATAAATTGGAATTGATTGTCAATTTATAAATTAGAATAATGGGTGATTGATAAACCTATTAAGTGATAATTTCTAAAGTTAATAATCGGTAATTTATAAACTTAATAAATGGTAATTCATATGCATTATAACAGATTAACATTAATTGATTCTCAGCTGGTGGACATGAATTGAAACTTGTCAGTTTCACCAATAGGTGTTAACGTATTCAATACTACACTTGAATGAAGGTCCTTATAAGATATCCAGGTCTTTGCAGTTCATGGGGTGAAAACGGGTTCTCGAAGGCTGGTACGACGCTGTCTACTTCGTTGGGGATTTGGAAGTTTTCCTTCCAGAGTGGAAATTCGTCTCTCCAACTGCATGATCCAAACAGCAGCGGCTTAGTCCTTTTTCTCGGTCTCTTAAAGATGACAAATTTTCTGTCTTGTTTGTTATCGCGGAGAAAATAAATCAATCATCTTTCCTGTTCTGTCATTCACCGCCATATTAATCTTTTTTTCATTAGAGGCGTATTAAATAAAATAAACAAACTTTGATAACATTTTTATGCAACGGAACAAGTCAAATTGGGTTTACCATAAAATCGCCATCATGAAGAAAACGAGAAAGAAAACGGAAAAAATGTCATAAGTAACATCTCATTCATTTTCTCAGTTCTAACCAATGGTGCAAACTTCGACCGCATTGCATCACAAACAAAAAAGTTTGCCCAAAAAAAGTACGGTCCCCTTAAGCAATTGGATAATTGCAATACAGACTTCTAACTCTTTAAGATGTTCAGTATTCCATGACAAGTGCAAGCAATAAGACGACCATTCCTAACAAAATCATTCTTACACCCTATGGTCATTCCAAACATTTTATCCTTTGGACAGCGGGTAGATAATATAATTCTTGCCTAGCATAAAATTAGAGGGGTCAGACTGGGAGCCGGAACCACGGTCCACCAAAATCTTAAGCTCCGGGCCCGGGAACCCCACAATTTTTCTTCGGCTCCACATCCCTGGCTACAAGTGCGTCAACTGTGATGGGCCCGGTATAATTCTATTGCATATCATTCCAAAGTTTTACGTACTATTACTTTCTACTGTATTACTTGTATCCAGGACTCAGAATTGACAAAAAATTTAAATTACAACCATGATTACGAATGTTTTGAAGCCTTAGCACATAAACTAAGAGCAATCATACATATATGTAATGACGTCTACACGTCATTATAGCTTTAGCTCTACAAGTGAAAGACACATTGATGCAAGTCTGAGGTAACTCACCAATCTATTGAGTTAAAAGGACTCTCAAGGCACTTATTGCCCCCTGGATCATTTAACTAAATACACCCTCAAACGCCCCCTACCGCTGAAGCACTGAGCTGACGAGTAAAGATTGACACATCAACATATGTCAACATTTCTCTGGTTAGTACATTATTTCCGTATCATACAGTACATACGACTAGAAGAAAACACTTGTCACTGTTGAACTGTATTAATGAAAACAACCGTACCGTACACTGAATCACTCGTTGCAATGGATCACGTTCGTTAAACCATGACCATATAATAAACAGAAAAAACTACTAACTATGCAGTCAGGAAATAAAACAAACCCATTTTACTTGAGGTGAACACTGCTGAAGACACACTGCGTTGAAACCTTTAACAAAAAATTAGTGAGCGAGAACGCTAGCTATTCAGAACTGTTCAATCATTGCCCGAGAACTATCGCTCTGGTGTGCACACGATGTAAGAATGCAAGGCTACGCTGCTCTAGCGGCCGGTCCAGTTCACTTCGACCCTCACACTTCCTTGAGCAGACCTCGCCATTCTTCAGGGCGGGTGATCTTCTTCTGCTCCCTCACAACGCCGACGATCGTTATCGTATCATAACGCGACTCTTTACGACGCTTCACCCTCCGCTGGTGCCATTGTCGGCGTCTGCACCTCGTAACTCAGCCACTATCTCTCGCCTGCCCTCCGCCGTTCTAATTATTCACTGCGACTACACTGATCTAGGAGTCTATAGCATTTCATCGTCTGTATTTACTTGTATTGTGACCTCGTAAGTAAAAAGTAGCACCGGAAATTCTTCGAATGATAGCTGAGGTTATTCGAGTAATACCAGAACGAATACCTCCAATTCAGAGCGAATTTTGATCAAGTGAACATCTTATTTGGGAGGCACGAGTTCAGAATTACGTGAAATCCCCAGTAACATGCTGAAAAACTGCGAAAATTAAGTATGCCTTGGCTTGAGCTCTATTTTTATGAAGAAACTATCATTGTCAGAAATGTAAGCCCCAGTTTGCAAAAACTATAATGCAAAATATTATTTATGACTTTCGAGAGTGTACAACCGGGAACGATATATTT
This sequence comes from Orchestia grillus, assembly GCA_014899125.1. Lineage (NCBI taxonomy): Eukaryota > Metazoa > Arthropoda > Malacostraca > Amphipoda > Talitridae > Orchestia > Orchestia grillus. The sequence goes on from VOMN01141919.1 coordinate 7,881, forward strand.
AAGCAGATAAATAGCCGTCTCTCAACTACTATATTTTGTAACTACGTTACAATGCTATTGCAATTATCAGCTTTCCATGAAACGAGTGAAGTTTGACTTCAGCGTAACACAGCAGTTGCAGCACAAAAAACTCATTGTTTTTGATCTATTCTTGATGAAAAGTGTGGTTTAAAAATCATGAGACAATTCCTAAATAGGATTTGCTCTTGCGTCTGCGTAAAGATAAGTCAGCGGAAACGAAAGAAAATATTATTTTATTTTACATGAGAAGCATATTCTTACAGAACTTGTGATTTATTCTTCATGATGTTACTAATTTGCAGAACCACTAGCGTTCCGTCAACACAAAAAATCTGACGTACACCCGAGCTCGCCCAACCGCCTTACTGCGTCGCTGCCTCCAGGACCCCCCGAGACTCTGAACAAGTGTATTGTAACGAAAGCACACGATCCTAATTCCTCGCTAAGCAGAATTCGCAAGCCCGCAACCCCATGTTTCGTCGCATAAGGTACTTGGAAGTTTGGTATGTAAAAATTAATTCTAAAAATGACTTTATAGTGGGAGTTAGTGCGGCCGCGTGAGGGACGCGCGACTGTTGGCGTGCCTGACTGTCGGACGCGTGCCCTGCTGCGGCGCAGGTCGTCGTTGCGCTCCGCTCTGTAAGTCCAGCAGAAAAGAACCGTTTAAAACTCACTCATTCTGCCCCCCCACCTCCCCCATGAGACCTACTGTCAAAATATGTTACTCCTGTATTAACGGATGCCATCAAGAGAATTCTGTATGACATTGGCTGCTATTTAATTTAGTGCAATTACTCCCATTACACATAGAAAACTAATAAAAACGAGCAATTTACTACCAGGAGTGTTCAGTCATTTTAAAAAAGTACAGGCGTATATTTCTCATACTATTACAATGGACAATTTCGTATATAGCGTCTTGTGGGCCCAAATAAGTTCTGTGGCTTCAAGAGCGTCCTGCAGGCCTATATTCTAAGCGTACACATGCATACAAATAACTATTTATCATTGGCGTACATAAGACTGATTAAGTTAAGGATTTATTGAAGTGAGAAGATATGATTTGGAATTAAGAAATCAATTGCGCTATTCATTGAGAATGCTATGTGGTTCATTAGGTGTACAGTCAGAATCCATTACACTATTCGTAAAATCTGAAACTCACACACATTCTAATGAAAAGTAATACAAAAACTATCTTTCAGTCCTGCATTACTGAAATTCCCGTTTTATTAATACAATGAAAGAGGTTCCTAAAAGACAAAAATCATCCGTGACCCAATTACTGAGAGACAGACAGCTGCGCTTTACAGACCAGAATATTTTCGCTGTAAGACTGCCCTTATCTCTGTACGAAAACTAACTGCAGCTATGTGTGTGTGTAATAACGCTGTATTAAGCTCGTGACGAAAAGTTGCGACAATCTTTTGAAAATGAATTTCGAAACCTATATTGGCAGTAATAGGTTAACGATATGACGCTCGGGAGCTCTGATAATCTGGCTGGTACAATAACATTCATCGTCACTTTCTGAAAGCGTAGCCTTTAATGTATATCTAAATAACATGTGCGCCTATTTCATCACACATCTCACAACTAAAGTTATAGCAGTTTAGTTGGCTCAATTCACAGCAGCTGCGAGCAATTGCATTCAGCAAACATCCTAACCCTTTCCTGACCCAGGTACGAAATTCTCAATACCTAACAAAATTCCTTTTATATAGGCATGCCATGAGTTTCTTTGAAGATAACTGCAATATTCAAATATGAATTACTGTCCTACTATTTTTGTTTATCTTACACCCACTGTATCATTAACTGACCTTCTAAAGAAAATTTGTAAACTGTAAAAAATGTCAGTGGGTTAGAAAATACTTTTGGCAATGAAGGTTAAGTAGCTGAGTAGTGTCGCTTGCGATTGTAAGGCAGTACGTTTCAGCATACGTCGAAAGGACAGTAAAATGTGGCTAGTAGAATGCATGTTGTATTAGAAATTAAATTAGAAATAAGTCAAAACAGTCCTGGATTTGCTGCATATGTTACTGCACTATCTCCATCACATGGTTTGTTGTACTGTAGAGATAAATTTACATTCACGCTGCTCAAACGATTTGAAAATTTGAGCTGAAATTCATAAAATTTCGGCAAATATTGTAAAAAAAACAGCTAGGAGTTAAAATTGAATAAAAATAAGCATGTTTGTATATTTTTCGTCCCATATTTACCGAGAAATTTAGCCTAATTCTAGCTGAGAGTAACCTTGTTTGATTGCGCGATCCTATTTGTACTTTTGCATTTCTGCCTCGGCTTCACAAGCCATTTCATGCCATTCCCTTAAGAATTTTAATGATATACTAAAATCGTGAGCGCATATTATCAGCTTCTCTCAATAAACACACATTTCATAAGAGTTCCAACCAAGAAGATTACTTGAAAGGGACGTAGAAGCCGACTATTTATATAAATGATATAGGTCGGAATCGGTAAAGGTCGTGTTAGGATGACATCAGATAACATAATTACCAATTGCTATTTTATGTTGCTTTCGATTACTCGTAAATTCAATGCCATTGTGTCCGTGAACCACAAGAACATATTTTAATATTCATTTTTGTCACTCTACAGAAATCATGATTTTATTATTTTGCTTCTATATCATTGACAACTTTATTTTACAGGAAACTGCGAGCTACGATCCCGAACTATCGACAATTTAAAATTCTCGTCGAAAATCCGCAAAGTTTCATTAGGCAATTACTTATTTGAGACACTTTTCAAATATATAAGGTGTCTTCAGTGTTAATACATGCAATCTGGAAACAGATACATGAGAGTTTTGCACAAAATATGCACTTGAGCTTAAATGTACTTAAACATACATTCATGACACGTTTTAATTATGCGTGATATGAAGCATAACCTCCAAATTCCGCTAGTGTTCTCTAAATTACTTCTAGCATTGACATCAATCACGTTCCCTATTAACATTTTTAAGCACTTCTTACATTGCGCTTTATTTTGAGCTCCATCCTGTCTCTTAGATATGCCCATTTCCATCAACATTCCCACGCAACTGAAATACTTCCCTCCTTTCTATGCTTACAGATACGATGATAACTAGAAATCGGACGTATTGAGATCTGGACTAAGAGACTGCTAGGTATTGGACCAAGTGTCTGTCTTTTCCGAGCCCACGTCACGACTAGGTTAGCAGTGTTACAAAGCGCTGAGTTTGGTGTCCATTTATATTTAAAAAATATTTTGGGATCCCATCTGAGAACTTTTCTTAATCGTCCTAATTCAATTCGACATTAACATTTTATCCTCGGGCATACGGATGGAATACCCAGAATCTGGGTAAATTTTTTACGCATTTCATAATCATGAAAAAACTCCCCATAAGGCACAGTGCCCGCCGCTCAACTTTAAAGTTCCAGCTAGCCAGCAGCGGCACGGTCCTCCCAGCTCCTAAGGCTTTCACTGTAACCCAGTCTAACCACTTTGTCAGGGCATCTATAGTTATCTATGATTTTGGCCATCCAAGTGCAGATATCACCCCCAAATAGTTGATTATCGACGGGGTGAGGAAAACGTTTAAAACTGAGAACCGACGCCACCTGCGAGCCCAGTCTTCCCTGCTCACGATGGCTTCACATCCACCGCAGGGGCCACTTGGGAGCCAGCAGCGCCGTGCACAGCCCGTGCCCCACACAGGGTGACGACCGGAGTCATCAAAGCCATTGAACGCTGCCCTGCATCTCTCCATCTCTGACGCCCAGCCTTTGTCCTCTCCCCTCCGGTGAAGGCTTTTAACGCAAGCTTACTTCTCACGTCCAACGTATTCTTCTCCTCACCACTTTTTCACACTCCCATACGCAGTCAATGCAGCATGTTTTACCAGCCCACACTTTTCCATTGTGTTACGAGTTTTTGTATGCGTTCTTTCAACATTCTTTAGAATGGCTCTGCATTTATCAAGTGGTGCGCTGGTGGAGTCCGACATGACGTTTGTCTTCAAATTGGAATTGGGCTTTTGTGGTCGAACAAAACTCGTTCAAACAATCCTGAGCTGTCTGAAAGTAATTTTATTTTAATCCACATATGTATACCGATTGTATCTTTGGTAAATCAAATTTGAAACTATTTTGCTATTATTTTTCATTTTAAAAACAGAATGTCATGAAGAGCTGTCAAGTATATTGGGTTCTAAGGAGGTAAAAATTGAAGCGCTTTAGAGTAGATGCCGATGCTTGAAAAATGAATGTCTTCTCCCCAAACATACTTTACATTCGTGTTCCAAACATACTTTTCTCTTGGTTATCACCAATCAAAAATATTCCATTTACAGGTGATATGCTGCGCACCACTCATATACATGGAACTTATCTTACTCTTACTCTTATTCTTACTATTGCTCTCATTCGTACACTTACTAATTTCACTCTAATCATCTTACTCTTACTCTTACTCTTACTCATATGACTCTTACTCGAGGTATTCAGGAAACTTATCTTACTCTCACTCTCACTCTTACTCTTACTCATCTTACTCTTACTCGAGGTATTCAAGCTCATCTTACTCATCAAAGTTTGCGGGAATTCAGCGTACGCCAGGCTTAAGAGCTTGCACGTTCGAGTAACGTAAGAGTCTCTTCATAAAATTTAAAAAACACTTTCATGAACAGATTCTACCGTCATTTCAAATTATACTTATTATTTTAAGTAAATTTCTGAAAATTTCATCAGCACTTACATTTTTATTTGGCTGGGCTCCACACTCCAATGGATGCAATATTTTTCAAAAAGGTACACACTTGAAATGAAAAGCCTACATCGTAAATGTCAGACAACGTTACTTTCAAGATATATTTTTAAAGCTTTGTTGCAAAAATTTACCTTCAAAACCTATACGAAATCTAGAAGATTAAAATGACACAAGGTGCGCCAAATTCTTCAGGTATATTTGTTATTTGAATAAAAGTGAAATGAAATGAAGAAGGAATAAAAATATTTGCATTCTCTAAGCGCATAAATAGTACAATTATTTGTCCTGTTCTAGGGTGAAAATACTTGTATTCATTTTAATTATTTGATTTCACTTTCATTGAATCAAGGAATGCATCAGATTAATTTACCACACCTTGCATTACAATGATATAACTTCCAAGGAAATGCTCACGCTGTTGAAATTTGAGAGAAATTATAATACACAATAAGAGACAATATTCATCTTGCATACAATTGTTATCTAACTGGAGGAAAAAATAGTTACGATGGAAGATAAATTTTTCACTAATTTCTATCCACACGCGAGAACAAAAGAAATATAGCTTTATTTTAAAACCATCATTTTTTGGGGTAGTTCTTAACAAATTTTGATTATTATGTAACTTCAATATTGCGTGGGTGACCCTCATCCCTGTAGTTCCAGCTCTCACCGAGGCGACGTAATTGATTGTCGGTGCATTCACATCTTAGGACCGAGCCGCGAAAGCTGCTATTCCGAGAAAACTCTGCGTATGCCGAGTGATGTTGTTAAGATGAATCATTTTTGGAAACGAGCGCATCAAAACGGTTTTGAGGATTGCAGAAAGAAATTCTAGAACATCATTTATCTGACACCGTGCGACGTGCTGGGCTTCGTTGACCTCTTTGTTGTGCATGAGGTGACTATCGACAGCGTTTTACGATTGGATAGTAAGTTTTGAGCAATGGAAATAGACGACAAAATTCACCTAATTCGTTATCAAGTATGGAGTTGATGCAGTACTATCAAGTGTTCATTTTTTTAATCTATTCATGTCAACCCATCGTTCATCCTGAATTGGCCCAATCATAGTGCGTTAGCTCATCATGCCCCTACTTTTAGAGGCTTTTGCCATAGGCATTTGTACGTGTATACGTATGAATTAACATTACATGAGTTAGCATTACTATGAAATTTTATCCACTTTTTGTTTTCCTCCATAATCTTGTTCGGTTGAATTCAATTCCTTCCATAGAAGAGGCTATTAAATTGTGATTATTCTGTATGAAGACAGTTGAAATATTTGTATCGATTTCTAGGTCAAACGTCGAAAAGTCTTCATGTCATTCACGTACCACATGGCTGCTGATACTCTCTCACAACATTAATGTTGTGTCAACCCAATCCCTGTGTACCCCCCCAAATAAGCTAGGCCCTTCCACGAGAACATCATAATCCAAATTTGCCAATCTGCCACACTTGGCAGTTCCCCCTGAGAGGCAGCTTGTCCCAACAGTGGCTTTAGAAAGCACCCTCCCTCGCCCTGTACTCTGGAACTCCTCATCTCAGCTCATGAGGGGATAATGGCGCGGGACCCACAGCTGTGCTGCTGCTGCTTATGCCTGCACTGCATCTGCTCTCTTCCCGCAGCCAAAATTCGTCCATCACTCAGGTATTTCTGTATCCTAGGCTCATATAAATGGTATTATCATTCAATGACTATGATCATAAATAAGAATATAATTCTTGAGCATGTCAAGTCGATTATGAGCAAAATCGTTGAAGCGGATACCAGTTCTCAAAGTATGTTTCACGTGATAGGATGCTTTAATGTCTGTATATTCTCATGCAGGAATTTCTTAATCCTACTTATCTTTCCAGAACTATGAATTGCATTCATTAATTGTTTCGAAGAGCGGTTCGTGCGGATTTTTAAAATTGTTCTGTACTATTAGTGGGTGCCATGGGGTAGTGGTAACTTGATGACCTGGTAACCGAAAGGACCCGGGTTCGAGTCTCGGCTCAGGGAGGCATTTTCACGTTACCAGAGAGTACTTCCCTTCGAAAAAGAAGTTTAAATCACACATTCCTCACATCCCTCACCACGCCACTACTTGTAAGGCATTGAAAACCCAACGGTAAAACGTTTTGGAATTAATAAAGATTCTTTTAAATGTTTCCACTAAAAACTGGTCAGATACTGTTTAAAAGCATTAGAAAGTTTATAAGGTTTTCACAAGTAAGTTAAGTGTTCATACTGATCTACACAAGGATCTGCATATTTTAGGCTGAATCCAAATTTTGCATTGCTCTATTGGTCGTGAGAAAAAATGCGAACATTACCGAAGAAAACGCATCCGTCGTTCGCGACGGAAAATTCCAAAATCTCGAAATCCGCGTTGATCATAAAATCTCTCTACGAGTTCGTCGAGATATCAATTTCGAATAAAGTCGGTCAGTAACTGCGTTTGTATTATCGTGAAATGTTCGGTGTGATTCGATTGAGAGGAGCCAAATGCAAAAATCTTCGACATGAATCATAGCCAGGGCGATAGCGACGCTGCTGAGCAATAAACTACAATCAGGCGAGAGGGTGCCTCCCAGAGAGCTCTACTGAACACCAGAGGAATAAAACTACGTAAATCTTATATCTGTACAGCTCAATGAATTCTTCATTTCGGATTTTCGCCGTTTGACTAAAATCACTTCAACTATGCCGTTCCATTAGTGAATGAAGAAAGTCGTCTAAGTAATTTAGTTAATATAACACTTCTTAAACTAAGTGAAATTCTCCAACTGAGACTAAATTCTCCTGTTCTGAAGTCGCACAGCGCTCGTGCTAAAAGTGATACCTTTATCAGCTGTGAGAGGGCGAAGTGTTGACGGTGGACTAACATTGCACAGTTGCTCCGCTGCTGTGGCGTCGCTGAACAGAAATCCTTCCCTAACTCCTTTGGAGACAAATGGCCGGCCAGGGGCTGTCCTGAGTCGCAACTCAGCCTCCGATATGCGCCGAGGTAGCATCTCACCTCCGTGGCCTCCTCATCCAGGGAAATGTCTGGAAATGCTTGGGTAGTAAACTGCTGCGCTTCAGTGATCTTAAAAAACTAGAACAACATAGGACAGAAAAAATTTTGTAAGCCATACTCAAGAAATTATTTTCGTTAGCTTACGATTGCTCAATATCTGAGTCGTAAGAAGCACGTACATCCTCCTACAGAGACTGAATGTATGCTGAGGTGAGGCTCGATCCCCAGAACCTGTGTGACAATGGGTTCTCTTGATGATGGACCATAAATTTTCTATGAGATTCGAATCGGCACTATTTGAAAGCCATACCATTAAATTGTGTTCCTTGAATCCATGGTCTAACAGCCATTTCGTGGTATTCTTTGATCTGTGTGCAAGTGCATTATCTTGTTGAAATATCAAAGACCGTCTCTGGGCTCCATGGCGTACTGGTAGCGTGATGGCCTCGTAACCGAGAGGACCTGGGTTCGAATCTCGGCTCAGTCGAGGCATTTTCATGTAACCAGGAAGTACTTCCCTTGGAAAAGGAAGTTTAAACCATACATTCCTCCCATCCCTCACCACGCCAGTAGTTGTAAGGCATTGAAAACTCAACAGTAAAACGTGTTGGAATTAATAAAGATTCATAACTGGTTGATCATCCAATCCTGGAAGAAAGGCCTCCTCCTATGCCCTATCGTATGAATTTGAATTCAGTTTCAATTTTTTTGGTAGGTTTCAATCATTTTGTAGTTTTTTCAGTCAGTAAAAATTACATCCTTGAAATTGACCTTCATGTAATGCTGTGCTCATTCACCCCTTTTGGTTTTGCTTGCTTCGCTCAACGGGAACCTTTTGATGGGACTCCTCTCTATGGTAAATGTATTGAGGGTCCCACACCGGGTGGTGTTACTGACTTTTGGCACACCAGCCGCTTCAAAAGTATTCTTGCAGGTAGAATAAGGAGTATTAGAAGTTTTTAACTTCATTTTACGGATATTCTTTGCAGATAATTTTCGCAAATGAACCACAAAGGATTTGATAGTACGGTCATCACGACGCAACTTTTTCGATATTTCTAGTTGTGGCTTACCAATTCTAAGCATGGTAGTCATTTTCGCACGATCTTCTTCAGTAAGACTAGATTTCATGCCCATTTTTAGTATTCATAGTGATTATATATAATCTAACGGAACAGTTGAAATACTAAAAGTTCACAAACTTTAATGAACATTACAATCGATAATACAATTATTTTTTCACTGAACATACAATACCATAGGAATAAACTATTCTACAAGTGCTACAAAAGTTAGAAGAAAATGTTGCACAAAACCTGACACAACAAAACTCCTTTAAATGCTTCATTTAATAAAATATATTTGCATAATCAAGCAGAAACGCTTAAGAAGATAAGGGAGAAAATACCTCATACGACGCTTGACGGAAGATCTTATATGTCTTATATGAAAACAGAGGAACAATTAAAAACAAAGAATAAAAAAATGTGCACGTCATATCTGTTGTATCAAAATTATGGAACAAACTAGTTTGTTGTTAAGTACAGATGCGAGTTTAACGGCTGTGTGAATTCCTTTAGGTTTTCACAGTGATTCTCCTGATTTTGAACGCAATAGAGGAAAACTTAGAAATGATAGTAATTTACTCTATTTATAAAAATACATACAAACACTAGAGAAAAAAATTTCCCACGAAATTTTGAAAAATTTTCGTACATAAAATATATTCTTTCATTGTCTCCACTGCAAATAGAAAAAAAAGTATCCTGGATCGTTGTTATGTTTAAGAGTATAAATCGATCAAATCAAAGTGCTGATAGGCTTCCTTGAATATCACCTAAGAGATAGTACCATTGGAAGAATGTCCTAAAAGAGCAATTCTAAAATCTCGACTGATACATGGATGTATTAAAAGACTCAGTTTTTCATTGATTACTTGGGCGGGTTGGAAAACATATATCCCATCACTGCAGTCATCTGCTGCCAGAAGAGCATGGTCAGCTAGATACTGCGAGGCAAGATCTGTAGTTTCATAATTTTTATTCCCGATAAATGAATCAGGAAGCTTAGCCAGTGAACAAAATATGGACACAAAATCATTTCAGACTAAATTCATAACTTGTATCAAATGAACTATATGAAATTTTTATGATTTCGTGGTAACTAGCTTTTCATTCAACATTTATGTACAAATTAGATGAACATATTCGGGTCTAGGCGATCAAAACACTGTCAACGTTAAGCAAAATCTGAAATGTGTGTTGTTATCATGATTTGACTTTTATAAACTGAATATTAACTTTTTGAAGTGTAGGTAAATTTGACCTCAATTGAGGATGTGTTAGTTGAGTTTCTGCATACAAAATTATAATTTAAAAATTTAAATGTATATAAGGAAATTTCTCATTTAATGTAGCTTCGTTTCTTAATTGAAATTCATATATCCCTATAAATCCATGTTTATTCGGAATTTTTGTGAACTAATTACCCAGAAATATACCTTGAAAAATAAACAAGACACTGAATACGGTTACACTTCGTGACATATTACCAGAAACACCGTGCTCAGACTAACACCAAAATGCAGTTACACTTCTTGACATGTTACCAGAAACACCGTGCTCAGACTAACACTAAAATACAATTACACTTCTTCACATGTTACCAGAAACACCATGCTCAGACTAACACTAAAATACGGTTACACTTCTTGACATGTTACCAGAAACACCATGCTCAGACTAAGACCAAAAACAATGCATTTCGATCGACTCGGTCACTCACATCAGAACACACTGAATAAAACGAGCTCTTGCAGTCATTGTTAAACCAAATTAAGGGAGCCGTCTGGGAGCTCTATTTTCCCTACAGGGAGATCACTTTCAAATTAAGCTCCCCTATGTAGCTCGATGAAGGAAATACATTTTGCTTATGAAACTTTTTTCGATATCCCGAAAAAATTATACAAATCGTGTTTTTTTGAAAACTGGTTCAAAAGTTTGACCTCCCTCAATTGTCGTATCAGAACGGTAGAACTGGTCGTATTTGATACATCGTTTTTGAACAAAGAACAAATTGGAGCTCAAAAATTCAGTTAAAACTGAAAGGAAATTATTTTACAGAAATCCTTTTTTTCATTTTTCATGTCTTCTCGCTTTACTTTGAATAAGTTTGCAGTGAATACAAAATTTGAAAAAATCTGCCTATAGTTGTTCAGATATGTAATTCCGCGTCAAATAAGCTTAATTTCGTTTTTCAACGCCAAAACTCAAGAAGAGAAATAGAAAGTCGTTTTTATGTATTGATCAACTTTCATGAGTGCTAGCGTGAATATCGATTGATGGCACGAGCAGCATGAAGACATTGGAATAATATTTTCTTTTACTCTACTTATTCGAAGTTTCCAATTGCGTGATTGAATATTTTCATAAAATATGCTTGATATAAATTTAATCAGGATATCTTAAGCAGTGATGAAATTTTGTTGACGAAAGCTTTTCTGTGCCATGTCAGTCACACACACACAAGGGTTTGAGGCAACGAAAATATTGAAACGTATCATTAAAACAATTTAAGATTCCTAAGTTACAAATGGATCCAAACTTATCCACCGCATCATATGAACCAAATTAATGGGGATTCCTAATCAACCGACGTGCTCACATGATTTGATAAAGATGTCGGAGAACCCTATATTCCTAGAACTTACTTATTGCACATCCTAACGGAAGGCACTTTCGGATAAGCGGATAACGGAACGGAACGTTAAAGTTATAATGGTTTTACGTGAAGCAGCCTACGCGTTACCCAGCTACCAAAATTCATGATAAAAACTAAGATTGTGAAAAATACTCAGCTTGAAGTACTCCATCTGTAGTGGGAGGAGCAATGTAGAGACGTGCCTGATTTCCATCCTCCGCTGTTCTCAGTGAATGGGGCCGACATATGCTGCTTGATCCATCGGCAGGTTGTTCGGATGTTACTTCTCAAACTTGTTTTGGCTTCTGAAACCTTTGTGCAATTCTAGGCATTAGGAATCGAAAGTTGGTCTTCTCCTGAATCAACGACTCGCAGATGGTTGTGTAATGGTGACAATTGTTGAGAGCTTGTTACGATGTAGACATCAGAAGAAGTACAGAGAAGTACGTGCGCTTTGCCCTCAGCGTACGAGGTCCAGAAATCTGTTCTTGCTGTTCTCGTCCTGGCCTGTAGCGTGACCGAGTGCTGCCGCGGGAACAGCAGATCTTATAGGGAGAAGCGTTACTGGTTCGTACCAGGCTGTATCCGAGGGGCGTCGGCGCTTGGAGATCGTTGAATACTACCCTCAAGGTGATAACTATGTATTTTAAATACAGATATGATGAATAAAAATTAATTACGTAGACAAAATATTGTCTCTAAATAAGTTTGTTGTCTTATGGTTGACGATTATCTGCGACTTACGGTCATGTCTTTGTTTTTGGATCAAGGACTCGTCTGATAAAGTCAAAGAGACGCTGTCACAAGGTCGACTAAACTCGCACAAACGACATTAGGGAAACGACATTAGGGCTCGATGCTCTGTAGTGACGGCGTAGCAACTTGCCGCGGTGGAACAACGCAGTTTCAAGACGGGGGTTGTCGAGTCCTTTGTAGGAGTTCATCCATGAAAATTTTGTAAATTTTGTCCAACAATGAGAGGAATTTTACATTATTCTTTCTTTAATTGTATTCTCTGACCGATTCTGGTACAGCTCGTAACAGTTATAGGCCCAAAACTGTAGAAGTTATTTCCCTTGAAAGTAAGAAATGAACTATATTCAGTACCACCAATTAAAACAAAAAACGTTCATTTTTCTTTAATTTCTCATTAACTACGTACATACAGCCTACACTGTGCTCCTCACAAAGTGCAGTATGTGCTGCATTGCCNGTAAAGCTACTGGACCTCATGCGTACAGGTATTCAGAGACCGGCGGTCGAGCAGCACAGCAATTCACGTCAAGAATAAGACACTTCCTGTCTGCAGAGCGTAGAGTGTAGATTCATTGTAATCTAGGACATTACTCTCAACAACACAAGACCTCGCAACTGACTTCGAAGCACCGCAACTACAACGAAAGCCATTTATTAGTACAATTCCTCATCTTTCACGGCCCATAACACAATCAGGTTTTCGAGGACAGCTGTGAAATTTTAGCATGTTATGAAATAGATATCCAAAAATGTTTTATGATAGAAGCAATTGAATATTCTATCGAAATCGACCTCCGGACGGTTTTCGAGAACAAATTCTACGATGCAGTCAGCCATGACACCAACTGTTCCCCATGCAACTCGAGCTTTAGTTGAATTTCTATTCTTTTGTCCAATGGATTACTCTAAGAAATAAAGTTTTGCGTAGCACCTGGGTTAAAACCAAAATTCTTCATATCATTGTAACTAATTAAAATAAAAACAAATCCTTCGCTACAAGTTTACATTTCGTAGTCAGGATAATGAATTTCCTAATTTGCCTTGCTTCAATATGATACTGTAAATAAGTATAATACAAACCCAGTCTAAAATCGCTCTCGGCATTGGGGCCGGCTGGGGATTACCAAACCCGTATTTGCGGCGATCCCGAAACTGCGCAGAGACGGCGCAAAAATGTCCAATTTGGGTCAGGTATTATTTGGGCAGCCTACGCGCTGCCAAAGCCCTGACATGTGAGCATGTACCGAAAACTCGTGCTTTGGTCTGCTGCGAGTTGCGGCAAAACGGGCTTGGCGGCGCTACCCTGCGCAGCCCTTGCGCAGTGCGGCTTTGTGCTGACGACGGTGGCCGAGTGTATTTTGCCTGCCGTGAATTTGCGCAACCCTGCGCCGCCACCGGAAGCGCTCGGCCTACCCTTGGATTGCAGCTGCGATGTGCCCCGTCGCGGGCCATACTCCCGTGATTACCCAGATGCCGGGTACAATTTTTAACTGAGAATATACAATAAAAGAAAAGTTTCCTACGAATGATGAACATTTCTTTTTTTTGCAATAACAGGAATTAGTAAATAACAATAAATTAGCAGGTATAAAAATCATGTTTAAATAGTGTTATTCTAAAGATTAAGTTAAATCATCGTGGAAATTATGTTCTAAGTAAACGAGACAGAAAGACAGACATATTTGTTTTGAACAAAAACATATGTCCTACACGTTCTACTTAGTCTTTTACCGCATAGGCTATTTGTAATACAAACATGACCAGCATAAAACAAGTTATGATTCAACCTTACAATCAAAGTACAAACAAATTTTGTTTGCTTGTTAACTTGTACTTGACATAAACTTGGAAACGTTTAAGAGTGCGTTACTTACTGTATAATGACAAATCGGTCTCATATCTGGTCGCGACCAAATACCAACAGCAAATTACGACAGAACAGAAAAGAAGCTTTTAGAAGCTCGAGTAAACGTCACCCAGCGTCGACCCACAGGAGCGGGATGCGTTCTCTACACACTGCGGTGGCTGCTGAGCAGCGGTGAGACGGTCCGTGTTGCAGGCGTGGCAGGCATTTGGGTCCGCGAGCCCGTGAGGCAAATGCGACGCTGCAAATTGTGAAAATGCGTAACTGAGTTATTTAAAAACCGGGGCATCTACGCGAATTGCTAATTGCTGTAAGTATTCAAGTGCAATAAGCTGAAATTTCTGCCCAATATTTTAGTTCAGCGATACTGAGCGAAACTACAGAAAAAGGAATTGCCGATAGTAATACCAGCAGAACAATGCTGAAAGACTTGTTGAGATAAAATTTTCGCAGTATAACAGATGATTGGCAGACTTCGATGCAAAGCGCACAGAATCTTATGAAAGGTTAGCAAGTATGAAATATTAAATGTTAAACAGTAAAACAATTTTATTCGACTCGATTGGAAAAAATGTTTCAAAAACTACGTCCCTTGTCGAAATGGTAAATACAGTAAAATTTTAGCAAGGGATGTTACTGTACAAATTCGAATAACTATAGAATGCTGCTACCGGTAGAGGTGTTATTAAGTATTAAGACTCTACTTATATAAAACCGTGGTCGAGTTTTGTGTGGTTAAATTCGAAAGCTCACAAAATGACTCTGTAACCCATTGCCAGAGGTGGGCAGTAGCGCGCTACATGTAGCGGCCGCT
>VOMN01141923.1:1929-17693 GCA_014899125.1 Orchestia grillus
CTGTACACCAACCAGAACTGTACACCAACCAGAACTGTACACCAACCAGAACTGTACAACAACTAGAACTATACCAACTAGACCTGTACACCAACCAGAACTGTACACCAACCAAATCTGTACACCAACTAGAGAAAACATGGGAGGTCACGAGGTAAATTCTATCGATTTTAGTCGCCCAGATCAATAGCAGTAACACACCTAGTAAAGAGACAGAGCAATATTTTTTATAAGTTCTCTCAGTTGTTGTGTTGATGATTTAATTTAATTTTTCTTAGAATGGTGAACGTAGACCAACTTCTTCGCGTCAGAGGAAATGGTCCGAGCATTTGAAACTTTTTTCATTGAACTGTTCTTCTGCGAGTCCCCTTCGCTTACGTCGAAGTTGAAGTAAATTTTCGAAGTTTAACTGATAACTAAACCAAACTTATCCCAAGCCCGTCGCTTCCCAGCACCGAGGAAGGAGACGTTGGTGCAGGAGGTGGGTTCTCCGCTTGGCGTGTGCCGGTCAGTGCCTTGCCAAATGGCAAAAAATAAAGCACACGAAAGAATAAATACAGTGACCGCTGCAGTACCCGCTGAGAAAAGGTTCAGCCCTGCAGTAGGGGTTTTGGTGTACTTTGTTCGCCGTTGTTAATACGTTGTCCCAGAAGTAACTGACCCTTGCGTTGATGAGTAAACAGGATACCAAATTGTATGGCGCAGGAGTAACTGACCCTTGCGTTGATGAGTAAATAGGATACTAAATTGTAAGGCGCAGAAGTAACTGACCCTTGCGTTGATGAGTAAATAGAATACCGAATTGTAAGGCGCAGAAATAACTGACCCTTTTAATTTCGATACCACATTTTAATACGACGCCTTACAATTTGGTATCGTATTTACTCATCAACGCAAGGCTCAGTTACTTTTGGGATACCCTGTATTAGGTGGATGTGACGGAATGCAGTTAACGTATTCACGCACCGCCCTCTGCTGCTGGATCTTTCGTTAATGAACGGAACCTGAACGTTTTAACATCTCTCTATAAGTGAATAAGAAGACTAATGTAAACATGAACGGATTTGGATTTTCTTTTCATTTTACGCGTGAGATTTCCAAAAAATGATCAAATAGTTCAGTCATTCGTGTGTGGAGGTAGAAGAGACCATCAACACGTTCCCTCCATAGGAATGTTTCCAGTTAGGCTGGTCTATAAAGGAAGCCGAATTATAATTCGAGGCACCCTCGTATTTTGAAGCTAGACATGCTTGCATCATTTTACTCTGTTTCTCTCTGTACTCGTGCGAATGGCTTCTAGTTATTTTAGTAATTCTAATGCGAGAGTTTTCCATTTAAAGGCCACCGACTCGATGATTGAATAATGAATTTATTGATTAATTACTGATTAATTTGAAGCTCCCTATGCATATGAAATGTGATTAAAGGAAGACGAAGAAAAGAAGGGACCATCAATTAAATAAGGTCCCAATGAACTGCAAAAAATAGGAACCGGTGCAAAGGAGTGTTCCAACACTGGATTCCCTACGCATAGAAACGGTAAGTTAAGAAAGGATAGGAAGAAAAGATAGCGAAAAAATATTGAAAAGCGGAAAGAAGCAAAGTGAGCATGAAAGAAAGAAGGGTCCTTACGTATTATCGGGAGGACTTCATTCCCAAAGAATACAAACATTTACCCGAAATTTGGGAGAATTCTCCATGCAGTGGTTGCTCTTGCCCAACAAATTTCTCAAAAAAATCCTGGTATGAAGTGTTTTTACCCTAAATTGTACATGAAATTTGCCCTGGAAAAATATTACTGGTCAATATGTTCAGAAGATATGATTATTTCATCATATGAAGCCAATGAAATTATATAGCAAGCAATTGCGACGTTCTGGCCTCCGGAATTACAAATGTAATGGTTAGGTTAGGTTAGGTTAGGTAATTCCGGTTTTTTTAAAGGTCCTCCCGATAATACGTAAGCACCGAAAGAAGTCCTGAAGGCCTATCTACAGATGAGGTATCCTAACTGTGAGACTCTGGGATCTGCGCACACAAATAAGTGGATTTTAAAATCCTTGTATAGGGTGGTAAAATTTGAAGGGCCGGTGTTGATTTTGAATAGTATACAAATTAGGTTCATAATAAGCCTGAATAACTTTAACGCGTTGCTCGATTGTGTATCTTACCATGGTTAAAATTGAATTAGTCTGAAATAGAGAAATGTCAAATAAAATGCAGAAAAAAACTCTACGTTTAGGTGTGGTTCACATTCAAAATCGGCCTTTACAATTTAACCACCCTTTAGGTGGTAGAAAGTAAGCGAAAAACCGGACTTGAACGGCCAACCTCAGCTGAAGGAATCTTTCTCAAGTCCGAAAGAAGAATAAAAGCTAGCGTAGTTTACATGTTTCAATGGATGAGATTTTGTTGTTGTAAATTAATTTCAGGGTCACTCTTTCCTTCCCTTTAAAATCTGGCCAAAATCAATGCTATAATGAAGGGATGATCAGGATGCTTTCCCACGATTGCACCACACCCGAGCTTACTTTTCCCACGAACGCACCCCACCCGACAATGGCCTTGCAATGAAATGCGATCACTTGCTGTTGGTTCATTGCTTGCTGAACATCGAGGTTCAGTTCAGTCGATGGATATAAAGTTTGTGCATTGGCAATGAAATATAAATTCAGGAAGACTTGGGAAACAAAGTAGGCAAATGTAGGAGGTTTACTAACTCTTCATACGAGTGCATCCCAGTAAGGAAGCAAGAAATTTGAAAAATCATTTGAGAAATTTGAAAACTACTTTACCAACTCCACGGTTACTTTTTCAACAGTAAAAATACGATAAATCTTATGAAGAATATTTAGATTTTTTAATACGCCATGCACATTCAAAGAGTGATTTATAAACTTTGAGTTGGAGACTAAAATCTATCGATACTTGCAGTCGAAATTCCCGCTATAATATTGCCAATATTTCTCACTCTCCTGGCCGGCAGCCACTGGACTGTACTGTAGTCTACCAGCGTCAAGTGGACGATTTCTGTCTCTTAAGAGACCTACCCTCCTTCATCCTGCGATCCTTCAATTACGGACAGACTTCAACCCAATATCAACCAAATTTTTTTGTGGAAAAGGCTGCCGTTTACTTAGGACGATGAATTACGAACATTCATACGCAAGTGGTTAATGTGGTCAATGCATACGGTGAAGTGTTAATTAACACGTTGACTCAGATTCTCCGTACAGGTAAAATTACATGCCGACAAATATCTCTACTGTGAATTTAAAAATGAAAGATTTCGGTTGCACAAATTGGTTACTCTATTAATTTTCTTTCTAATCAAAACTAACTTATTCCATTGATGCAAACAAATTTGACGCAAACTCGAAAATTTGTATTTATACATGATGGTACTTTGGTTACATTAGGTTAGGTCAGATGATCGCATGTACCATATATGGCCCACTTCGGAGTCAACGTGTTAATGCAACGTTACAAAATAGAGGCACGTGTCCCCGACGAGAAGAGCCCAATGAGCTGACTTGGGTTAGCATTTGGACCGCAATTCTCCACGCGGGTAAAATTTCGTGTCCATGAATATCTTGGTTGTGAATTTAAAAATGAAGGATTTTATTTCAAGAAGTTTTTTTTAGCAATTTTCCTTCGAATCTAAACTATCAAATACGAGAAATGAACGCAAATTTTATGAAAACTTAAAAATCTGTATTCAAATGTATTACTTTGCCTAAGTTGGTTAGGTTAGATGAATGCGTGTACCATATATGGCGCACGATGTGGTCAAAGCACTTTCCCCAGGAGCAGAGTCCCCAGGGGCAGTGTCCCCAGGGGCAGAGTCCCCAGGGGCAGAGTCCCCAGAGGCAGAGTCCCCAGAGGCAGAGTCCCCAGATTGGGGTTAGATTAGAAGTTCATTTAAAACTCCCCGTTTGCAGGAAATGTGAGCCAAATAAAGCAAAGAAAAGAGACTTCACAGAATGGACTAAAGAGAATGGGGAATCACGCACAAGGCGAGTTCCAACACATGATCCCCTAGGCATCGGAACACAGAGGTATGAATGAAGAAGAATAAAAGACGAGGAAGAATTAGCGAAGAAGGTGTGAAAACTGAAATTAGGTGCGAAAAATCAGAGTACGGAAGGCCTATCTATAGCTCAGGTAACCTAACAGTGGCCCCTTGGGGGCACCATGGTCCCCTGGGGACACCAGCCCCCACAGCATACGGTAGACAAACCTAACCACATTGCCGATCCTACTCCCTCAGAGAGGGCTATGTCCCCAAGCCATTTCCCCACCAGGAGGGGACACATAGCGTGTTAGGAGTTCCTGACCCTCTGAGGTAAACAGAGTTCGTCCAAATCAGAGTCATGGTAAACACGGTAGCCGACAGACCCAAGCTATTCGGCTGGTGTTGAGTGGAAACAGGCCTAGCTCAAATTATGTTATTGGATGAGGAGTTCAATTCGAAATTTTCTGCTCCTAGAATAAATGTTGGAGTTATGGTAATGTTGGAGTTGTGGTAATGTTGGAGTTGTGGTAATTTTGGAGTTGTGGTAATTTTGGAGTTGTGGTAATTTTGGAGTTGTGGTAATTTTGGAGTTGTGGTAATTGGGAGTTGTGGTAATTGGGAGTTGTGGTAATTGGGAGTTACGGTAGTTTTGGAGTTACGGTAGTTTTGGAGTTACGGTAGTTTTGGAATTATGGTAATTTTGGAGTTATGGTAATTTTGCGTTATGGTAATGAGTATCGCCGGTGTGGGACGGCAGTCATGACGTAAGAGCTGACAGTTTCACAAGTGACCTTCCCAACTCGTGATGCGCTCTAATATTTTCAATGGAGTAAAAATCGAATTTGATATTTTAAGAGGCAAAATTACTTTATTTGCCCAGCTTACGCGAAATGTGAAGGTTCTCAGAGACTGTATAGTGAACTCGACGTAGTTAATCAAGTGTAGGTGAAGCATTGCATAGAAGTGAACGAGATTTGGATACAAGCCCATCGACTCCGAGCGGGACCCCATCGACTCCGAGCGGGACCCCATCGNCACGTGGGACCCCATCGACTCCACGTGGGACCCCATCGACGATCAGTGAACAGATTTGTTGCACCCCAGTATCAACAAAATAGCTGCAACTTTGTAATTTTCTCGGTTCCGTGCTACCGCGATAGTTTTTATTGATGAGCTTTCACATTATAATTTTTCGGTTATAACATCTCTGCAAAGCGACAACTTTGTAGTTTATACAGTAAAGACGCACGTGTACATCGGGGACAATGAACGTAGAATAATAAGATGTATCTTCACTTCCTATCATTAGATGTGAGCACCACAAAGTACTGTCAAACGTNAGCGACTGCTTCCAAGCCTCGTATAAAGATGAGATCTGTCAGTACCTGAATTTTGTGCTATCGGCCCAACATGTCACACATCCGCGCTCCGTGAACATGCATGGAGGTGAAGATAAAGCTACTTTATATGTATACGATTCATGAAAAATTGTTGAAGGGATAGTCACTTGAACGCTAGTTTTCGGAATAACCCCGCCCTCTCACGTAGTTTCCTGGCTTAATATTAAAAATGATTGAAGAATATTCAACAACTATACTCATTTCGTTCGAATGCTGAAGCACACAAAAAATTCATATTTAGGCACTCAAAATTAGAAAACATTTGCAGGGCACATGAAAACCTGAAGACCTGGACGCTTTTCACAAAGTTTTCAGGCTAAAACATCACTCAGCTTGAACGATCCTAATCTCAGAATATACGCCGTCTCGATATCGCATGCACAGGATAAAAAATAACACTTCAGTTGTGCAAAAGACAAGACACATGAGGTTGGCACTCTGCCAGCGTGTAGGGGGGCTGTGAGGGGGGAAGGAGTGAATGGGGAAGAAGTAAGGGTAGAATATAGGAAGAAATAGGGGTTAACACTAATACGCCGGGAGTACAACCCATTCGTGCGGTGCCGGTCAGGCATACGAGCTTTCCGGCATAATGAAGGCAGTCGAGTGACGTCACTGTAGTGAGCACATTTAGTCCCTCCATTCAAGAGCACATTTAGTCCCTCCATTCAAGAGCACATTTAATCCCTCCATTCAAGAGCACATTTAGTCCCACCATTCAAGAGCACATTTAGTCCATTGAAGAGCACATTTAGTCCTTCGATTGAAGTGCACATGCTTAAAATTTAAAACTTTTATTCCAAGGATCCAAAATACGAGCTCTTAAACTACGATTACGCATTTCAAATACCTGAAAAAGAGCGTTTTCAAAGCAAACCAAATCTCGCACCAAACAGGCAGGACATGTTTCGAGGACCTTACGAACGTTGGAATATTAGCGTAGAATGAAGGATTCGACCTCTTCGACTTGCCTTTTAACAAAAAAAAAGTATTTCATTGTAAAATAAAGGTGCCTGCGTTAGTTTAAAATAGTATAAATGCATTCCAACAGTTGGATGCAAAGCTTCAAAGGTAATTTCTACATGTGTTTGTTTTCCTAACAAAAATAATGAAGGTGAAAGAGCAGGTGTTAGGTTCTTGTGCTCAAAAGTGTAGTAGTACCCAAAAGACCTTCTCTAAGATCTACTTGGTAGAATCATCGCTCCAACCTGAAAGCAACTTAATAAAACGTACATGTGACAGGATTTAAAAACCCTAAGTTCGAACAACCCATGAGATAGAGTGATCTTGGAACAGACTCGAGAAGGTATTTGAAGACTTATGATATTATCAATAAATATTCCACTTTTGAAAGTACGAACAGCTCAAAACTTTAGCCTATGACTCCCAATGCAGATCTTCAAAAAACTTATTTAGTGTAAGACGTTCTGAACGATAACAATCAGCACGCATGACATTCAATATATATTACAATTTTTTAGTATTACTCACCCAGACAATGAAGAATGCACTCGGAACTAAAATATAATTCACAGGGAAAACTTAATTAGAAATTCCCAGTCACATTACCCTAATTTAGATAACACGGTCAAAACCGTAACTCTGTAACTGCCCTACGCTAATTCTGCAGAGGCTCCTGCCGCAGTCCTGCCAAACGGCTCCCACTGAATGATCTAGAGGAAAATTCACTAGAAAACGGGAAAACGACTAAATTTTATGTAGCAATATGAGTTACAAAGGTAATTCGTGAGATGATGCATCTTAATTTCACGTTGCAAAATCGCAACAGGAATTTAAGAGTAAGCAAGCTCAACGAGTGTTGTACTTTCAAGGTCATATAAATATAGAAATAGAATATATATAGAAAATATATGTGACAATTTTTAAGCAGTATTATCGAGATACTAGTTACTTTGACGACAAAACCTTGGGAAATTTACCAATGCCCTGTTGTCTCATGTGAAGTCGCCAGTCACTGCCTCGCAATAATTATTGAACCCTTAAATGCACCGTGTATCATAAATGACAAAAACTAACAATTTGATGGACTAATCGGAAGTATCGCCTTGCATCATATATGATACAACTAGCAATTTAGATAATTAAATTAAAAAAAATTCAATCTCATTTGATCTATGGGCTTACTGGTTTATTATAATGTAGAATTGTTCTGAAAATATTTCGTTTATCCTTTAGATAAATGCGTGCATTTAAGGGTTAAAGTTTAATTTTTTATATTTTGCGGTCATTCTGAAAGGAATGAAGAGAAGTAACGAAAAATATCACAATCCTCACTTCAAAAACACAATAAAATACGCAAGTTGACTTCCCAAGAGATCTTTCAGCCAATTTCGAAATTGATTTCGGTTCAAACTTCAAGATAATTTTTAAAAATCAAGTCCTTGCAAATTTTTTCCAATATTATAAACGGCGATGGGTAGGCTCCCGAATCCACAATTGTTCACGTAATTACAGATAAACGGACTTTCTGCATTTTCTTTAGCGAATTTGATAGCGGTGTCTGTTCTGTACGAAAATAGCCAGGCATGCCCTCTGATACGTCATTGCGTGCTTGCGTCCGCTCGAATTTCAGCGTTCACACATAACGCAACAGGGCATAGCTTTTTAAATTCTGAAGAAGCACCGTGAAGCGATCGAAACAGACATCCAGTTATATTCAGTAGAAGCTTCCCGCTTCCTGCCGTCAAGGCGCCGTAAGGCTCTTCATAGAAAACGGGCGTTATATGAAAGAAAATGGCCGTAATTAGCGGTAACTGTTATACTTTTTTCAGCACTGAGCACTGCAAGCCCTGCAATGCAGTCTCGCCGTGCCAAAATGTGGAGCTGTTGTCAGCCTCAGTTGGCACTGGCAGCAGACAAAGCTCCTGTGCCGTGCCAACTGCCTCTTTATTGTAGATTGCAAGTTAAGATTACATGCGGAACTGATAGGCTGAATTACGCAGCTTTCAAATTTACTACCTGACTTTATTTGAGCAGACATGTAAAAATCCACAGTCGTAATTTTTTTCTTCAGTGACAACTTCAGTTTCTTCGCCAATCCTCGAAAGAATGTACAAACGGTATAATAAATCAAATTTTGTTTGAAAATTAAGAAATTTATATTTGATTATAATTCATTTGTACTTTAGAGTTTAGTTTCACTTCACTCTGTATTTCGCAGTATTTCAAATGCTCAATTTTTAAAATGAATAAAAAATAGAGCTAGTGAATAACTGTTTCATGGTCTTTTCTGTTTCCATGAAACGCATTCAAAAACTAAATTTAGTGTTGGAAATGGCTCAGCCAAAGCTTTCAAGGAATAGTTTTCAATCAAAGTTCAACATGTTTGAAAGGGGTTCTAATTTTGCACATCAAGTTTGGCTGTCACTAGACGCTTCAAACGAGTGGGTGGTCTTTGTTTTTACTCATTGATGTCAATTTAGAATTCAATTCTTCAACCCTGACCATAAAAATAATTTAATCTTAATCATTTTTGTATGAAATTCCCTCCTGAAGCAAGCTCATCAGGGTCCAAAAGTTGTGTATCTCTTGAATCCAGTTGATCATGTCATTTATCACTTGAGTTTTTAAAGCAAAACAGTTGATTCTATTAATGTATTCAATCACACTTAAACTGGCTACTTTCAATGATAGTCGCATTTAATTTTCTCACTTGATTGTAATACTGTGTCCGGAGTCGTTTTTTTTTGTGGTAAATGACTGTTTCAAAGTTGAAAGGAGGCAAAAATAGGCTCAGCGAGTATTGAGCGATGTTTTTCAGCCGTATAAAGAAGGCTTCGCTCCACAGGAAGTTTTAAATTCTGTCATCGTGGCGGTTCAAATAGAAAATCGCGACCCTTGCAGATGTTAAAAGTTATGGTATAAATTCAAAATAGCCTCAGTCGTGAGAAATGAAGAGTCGCTGTAGTAAAAGCCATAGAAACGTAAGATTAGGTTGGCCCTTTGTAATCATTAATATGCAAAGGAAGGATTTGATTTAGCTAAAAAAATTCTTAGGATTTCCAGTTAAGCAAGATTCGCTATAACAGAGAAAATCGATGATGAATGAATACGGATGACACAAATCACCGAATGATTTATAGGTGTGCAAATTATGGAGTATTAACATTGGAATCACTCATGGCAGAGGGAATGAAGCATTACATATGGTATTAAAAAATGGCAATAAAATGTTAACTCTTACATAATGAAGTGCTGCGATACTTTAGAGAATATTTCAGTAAGAAATGATCATTTCTTTTATTTGAGCAAGCTGATAATTTGAATATTTCGAATATAAAAGGAGGATCACGAAGTGCTCTGAGTAAACAACTGTCAAATCAAATAAAATGATCGATCATTTCTTCTCACATTGGGGAAGATGGTCAAAGGTTCACAGTTCCGTAGAAAAAAGGAAAAAAATGAAGTTATAACATGCATCAGCTTCTCGGCCCCTCACTTAGACAGCAGCAAAAGACAGAAACACAGAGCATCAGTGGGCTGGCGATACAAGACACTCGTGAGAAACACGGTAAACCACTGTACCTCTTGTCATTTGAGTGTGCACACATGTACATATTAAACCACTGTGCCTCCTGGTATTTGAGTGTACACGAGTGTACATAGTAAGCCAGTGTACTTCTTGGTATCTAAGTAGGCGTAAGTGTACATAGTGAACCAGAGCACCTTTTGTTTTTTAGTGTACATAAGCACACTAAGCAAAGGGACAAAGGAGGTGGGAACGCCCGTAGGCAGCCGAGTCAAATGCCTTGGTTGAATCAATCAATTGAACTATCAAATGCGCACATACAGGGTGCGAGGCTTTTTGGGGACGTTTTCAGAATGTCAAGTAAACAATAATATCTTAGTAAAAAATGTTGTCTTTAAATCGAATTTTTAAATATATCCTTGATGTTGCTTCTATATCAAATGATTCTAGGAAGCCCCCTTTGCTTTCAATGACTGTTTCTATGTGGGTCCGAAATTGTTCACAAGCTGAAATTAATTAAATGGTCCTTATTCATTTCGGACATCGCCTGGACAATGGCAGCCTTCAGTGAAGCCACGATACTGTGAGGATGTCGATTAGTCTCCCTTTCAACGAAGCTTCACACGTAGTAGTCCATAGGATTTAAATCTAGAGAGTTTGGGTCCACAAATTAGGAGTAACTATCTTAAGATTACCCTGATAACCAATTTTGGGTTACTACGGTTTTGAGAGAAGCTGCTGAGTCTTACTGATAGACGTACGGCCTTCCATTGGATATTATATCTATTCAAGGCTCCAAAACCGTTTTTAGAACATCAATGTATCCAGCAGCACTGGCCCTAAGCCCCTGTGGAAAAATGTAAGGCGACATGACGTGACCTTCCTTATTCACAACTTCTAAAACTATCATAGTTGCAGTTGAAGCAACTACGATCCCATGTCGCTTCAAGTCTTGGGTTAACGTCTAAATTTAAATGAGTTATATGAAATGGAATAATATTATAAATGATTCGAGTGTGTGATGAACTGAATAGGGCATGTCCTCACACATCCCTCGGACCCTGTAATTGGGTTAGTTTTAGTCCTGCAGATCTTAAGAGATAAAAATCACCATCGGTTTAATAAAAGTCTCCAGTAGGATTATCAAATGGGAACTTCAGGAGCTCATGCCGAAGACCATTCCCAAATGGGAATGTCAAATGGGAATGCTAAATGGGAATGCCGGAAATAGGAATATCTAATGAAATGCCATCCGAATGAGAATGTAAAAGGGGAATGACCAAATGAGAATGCAAAATATGAATGCCCAAATGGGAATGCCGGGATTGGGAATCCCATTTCTGAAACCCGAAGCCCATTCCCATTCCCAAATGGGGACTGCTGGTGCTCATGCCGAAACAAACAAACTGAATAAAATGCGATGAGGATACGAAGTGAGGCAGAAAAATACAAGTTCGGTTACCATGGTAGTAGCTATGGTGGTAATTGTGGTAGTATCCAAGATTATAGTTGTGGTATTATCCAAGATTATAGTTGTGGTATTATCCATAATAGTTTTTGTGGTAGTAGTAGTGGTAGTAGCCATACTAGTACCCATAGATGTAAGGAGTAGTGGTGGTAGTGTCCGTGGTACTAGTCTTGGTAGTAGTCAGGGTAGTAGCATAGTAGCATCCATAGTAGAAGTCGTGGTAGTGTCCATGGTATAGGAGTAGTCATGGTAGTAGGCGTGGTAGTAGTCAGTGTAATAGTCATGGTAATTGCCATGGTTTTCAGCCAGAAAAAAACTCAGAATATTTGATAGAGCCATAAGGGGCTACCTGACCCACTGAAGAATCGGCTCATGAAAATACGTAGCTGGAAAAATTTCCGCAAAACGTAAATGTCCGCAGAAAATTTTTATCATGAGCACAAAAATTTAACACACAAGGATTTCAAGTTCGAAAATGCCTCCCTAAGCGCAAATTGTAAAAGCACAGGAATTTCACACATAACACGAAATTTTCCCCCTACGCTCCTGTCAGTCTGGCTCTCGAAGGTAAGAGAGCTCGAGAACAGTAAATTAGCCTCGCGCTTCCCGCATGTTTCCAAAGAACGAAGGCCCCAAATATTAACCAATCTCTGCTAAATTAAATCTCTGACCTCGACTATCTTTTTACCATCGCAGCCATAAATTCTCAAAACATTCACAAAAAACTTGAACGGTCACAATTGCTTAGTCTGAAAAGTTCGAACTGGAAGCGCTGCTCTCAAAAAAAAAACAAGTGAAAAACCCCCTTGTGTCTAAAAATTCGGATGCAGAAAATCAACTTTGAACAATAACGCAGATTTTGAAAATACTCGATTCACATCGAGAATCAGTGAGGTGTCTACGTGGTAGATCGTTCAAAGCAATCGATAATAACTCAAATATACAAAGACTTTGCTGTCCTCGCAATACATATATTGATACGTGAGACATCAGGCAAAGCCCGCAAAATGATATATGATGTTGATGCGAGAACTTTAGCCGGAGCACACACATTGCATGTAGGTTATGAACGCTGCCTGCGTTGCTACTGCCGATAATTGCGTTGCTGATATTATTAATTAATAACTCGCACAGCACATGCTGAAATTTGTGATTAATTATTAAGCCCATATTTGATGTGATTTGTGATTAATTAATTATTCGTCCTATACTCGCTGTAATTTGTGATTAATTATTCACTCTATACTGTCTGAGATTTGTGATTAATTTTTCCCCCATACTCACTGAAATTTGTGTTGAATTATATTTTATTCGCCTTATACTGAGTGTGATTTGTGATTAATTTCCGCTCAAAACTTACTGAAATTTATACCCCATAGCTGCAGCGATGCGTATTTCATCATCCAACCCATCCCTGCTGAGATTTGTGATTGATTATTCGTCCCGCACTCGCTGTGTCAGAGTAAGCAGATACCTCGAGCCTCTGCACCAAAGTACCAACACAACTAAATAGCACAGCCTGCACTGAACCGAGCCCTCGAGTAAATCACGCGGCAGAAGTTATAACTTTTTGTTTCTGCCCAAATCCTTTTCAAATTTTCAGCCGCTCTGTAAAAAACTCAGCGGGGCTATTCAGGATCATGAATGTCTCGTGCTATAAAAGAACCGAAATTATAGAGTAAGGAATTCAACTGGTAACTTCATTCCTAATTTACTCCCTCTGAGGAGCTCTGCCCAATGCCAGGGTGTGAATTGCAAAAAACTAAGTCGGATCAATACACACAAACAACTGCAACACTGATGTGTCGATGCGGGCCTTCGCGCATGCTCCCATCAGAGCCTCTTCCTTCGACTTAAGGTACAGAATCAGTTAAGTCTCTCTGGTTTACCCCTGGCACAGCACAGTTACGGATACGTTTTACTATTCCTATGATGTTCAACATAAAAGGCGGTTGCCGATGGATTAATTTATACTTTTTATGTACACTTTCCTCTACAGGGAAAGGCATTTAGGCGATCATGCATAAAAACGCTGCAAGCTTACTTCTGTCATCCCGTATTTCGATTTTTCGATTATGATTGAAACCGAAATTTGCTCCTTGTGCACAGTCCTTCTATTTACGTAATGGAGTTTTCCCGCGCTAATGAAAAGTGATTCTTTCTGCTCCAGCAACTCTTCAACAGACTTTAGTCCATTCTGCTCTCCTGCCTTTTTTCACAGAGATGGGGTTCACACTCTCAGTTCCTATTTTTGTCGCTATAATAAAACAAAAGTGTTAGATGCAAAATGGCAGAACATTTTCTGTGGTGCTTGGGTTCCATTTGAGTTTCATTTGTGCAAGGCGTCGTCCAAGTAGAACATGCACGGAGGTTAAACATATACCAACTGCTAAAACAAGATGGGTAGATATACGAGTATAGAAGGTTCAAACCTTCAATATCTTTTCAAACTTTGTTTCACCACTTTTCTTTCATCAATTATCAATTTTCCTATTATTTGTTTTCCAGTTTGCATAATTTTTCCTCTGTTTATTGTATGCTTTGTCGTCTCTTTAGAACGGGCTCTACAAATGTTTACATATTTAAATAAAACGTTAACATCGTAGTACAGAACGTCGTTCGCCAATCCGACAGGATCACCGGTACTCGAGAACTGGCTTGCGCTTCCGACACTTTTCGTTCCAAAATAACGCGCTGGAAATGATGAATCCAGCAGAACGCGTAACTAATTTTATACGCCGTTTAAACACGTGCAAGCTGTGACCATTGTTGAGTGGTGATGATCTCTATGCCATAGTTGGCATAATTGCACAGTAATAGCAATTTTGATTCAACAATGGCCTGACCTCAGTGTCTAGCAATGACCATTTCTGGTAGCCATGTCCCATACAGCCTGTAAAATCGGGATTTTTTCGTAATGTCGATGTTAAAATTTAAAATGGAGCATTTAATTTTTGAAAAACAAGTAGCAGGCTTTTGAATACATTTTAGGTGAATGAAGACTACCTTAATACAGAGGAAAATACTCTCTTGAGTAAATAAAAGTCACTTCGCAGCTAAGATAAAAACTTGTACGTACAAGTGGGCACCCCAAGTACGTCAAGCTGCAGCACCCCAGTGTGGCCCGGGCTTGAAGGCCCAAACATCGTTGAGGCATTCAAGGGAGAACGGCTTAACGTCGTACGTATGTACATGTTTCACGCACCAGTTGATTTGTTTTCAAAACTTGTAGTTCGAGGTAATTTAAACATGTGTGTTGACTCTAGAGCACATAAACAGTTAGATTTTCCTGTTTGGGAGTTTAAATGTGTTTACGAGAAAAATATTCTTAAATTTTGAGCCGTCTAAATGTCTCAAGAAAAGATTCAGATTAAGGTTTAAAGTGCTCCAATTTTGTCTAAAATAGATTCAAATATTGATATAGGATTTTCTAATTATGTTAACGATACATTCAGTTTTACATTTAGAGCCCTCGAAATGTGTTAAGATTCGATTTAAATTTAGAATTAGAGCTTTTCAAACATGTTCAGAATGGATAATAAAACAAAACTTTATTTTTTCAGGCTTCTTTGAATTCGATCAAACATTTCAGTTAAGAAATAAGCGTGCTGTTAGTGTGTCAAAAACCGATTAAAATTTAAATTCCCAGCCCTCTAAATGTGTCCAGATTACGCAGTACAAGATTTCAAAATTGAAGATGGAACGAGGGCGACATGTTCGAGGACCATTTGTATTTAAATAAGAAAGTTTTCCTGACGGCTACGGTAACTATAATGAGCGAAACTAACGAATTACTACTTGAACCAGCCACTTGAGTCATTCAAAAATTATCGTATCCCATTCAAAAATACATAAGTTGGCTGAACACATTCTTTAAAAACATGCTGATCCTAGATAAATCGATACAAATATTTTCTTTTTTGGAGAAACATGGAAACTCTGAGGAAAACGTTGGTCCTTAAGGCAGTGAATTATATTGAAAGATAAAGCAAAATATAGCGATTGAGTAAATTTTAATTAAGCATTTGTGTCACTAAGCCACACCGGAGTTCGCTGGGTATGCAACCCACATATTCAGAAGGCACGTCCGTCTTCAACGCACAGAGAGAAAAAAACTTTGATTGAGGCGGGTCGACCGGCAGGACTTGGAGTAAACATAAAACGAAAATACGATGAAACTTTTGAGGAATGAGCTGGTCGAAAGTTTTACGAATGAACACGCAGAAAACACCATTTTACCTAGTTTAAATTCTCTCCAAAATGGAATAATTTTCACGAGTAAAGAATTGCACAGCGCGGTTAGTGCTGGGGGACTTTAAGACTTAGCATTCAGCTTAGCAACAGCAATAATCTTGAATATCTTGAATATCTTGAAGTTGTTTGGGCCTCTATGCT
>VOMN01141928.1:0-20294 GCA_014899125.1 Orchestia grillus
AATTGTAATTCATAATTCCATGCTGAGCTCAAAAAGTGATATATTAACCCAAAAACATCGTGATACCTGTGCAACGAGTAAGCAATTTGAACAGCCAGGGAGGCAGCAGCTTTAGACAGAGATGGCAACTTCGGCGTGCCCAACAAGGACCTTATTGCCCCATCAAAACGCTCATTACCACCTCTTGCCAAGAGAAATGTAATGCGGCACAAAGTAGTAAACTACGACAGGTGAAATCGACGGTCCGTACCTGACTCTCTTCTTTTAATTGTAACCGATGAATATAAGTAGTGCTGTGTCGTTTGAAAATGGCTACCTAATGGAACGTCATCCTGAGCCCTCATGGATGGACCGTCTTGTTCCCTTAATAGTACAAAACTTCTTTGTTGAATGCCCGGGAAACGGTAATGCAAGGCATCCATACTCTCTGAACCTCCGAAAAAAAAATGATTGTAATCAACGGCTGATTAAAATGATTGCTGAACGCACAGACAGAATATTCGACGCTGAGCTCTTGAAGAGATACAAATGTGCTACCTTTCCTCTTAATATAAAGGGATATCAACTGAGCTCACTCCGTTGTTGTCCAGTGGGGTTTCAGTGTGGGTAAGGTGCTATGCCGTAAATAAGTGGGCAGCTGATGCCCCGAGGGCTCGGTCTACGTAAAAGACGTGGAATCATAACCAATGCCTTTCCATAACCATAAAGAGAAGACTAGAAATGAAGACTAGCCTCCTTTGAAGTTCTCCTGGCGTGCTCAAGATCTCTCGCTCCCCGTGTCGAAGCCACCCATTAAATACACTACACAAACTCAATCACATAATCACGCATCCCGAAGAATACTATTCCGTCGGGATCAGAGCCGAATCCTCACGACTCAAATACATGAGTTAAGTACCCGTCTAAAGCCCCTGTGTTTCTCTATCCATCCTGACCGAAACGAACGTAAAACAACCGTTTTGAACCCCAACTTAAAATGTCATGCTACCGCACGCTACAACGATATTTGTGTGTTGAGTACGAGACACATAAAAGATGCTGAAGCACCAGTTTTCAGTAGCCTATTACTACTACTATTAATTTACTTTGTTTAACTAACAAGCTTGTTCATAAAAGAACTGTTACGTGCGTATGACTAATATAAAATTTTATGGTAAATAATTAAAATTCTATCCAATTTTTTGGCTATGGACAAAGTAAAAAAATCAAATTTATAAATAAGTAATACATAGTTGAGACCAAGTTAAATAATAAATAATTCACCAAAACGAATAATATACTCCAATAATCACATGGAAAATTAATAATCTTAGCAGCATAGCAAGAGGATTCAAAATTTAACTCCAGCATCGAACCAGCAGTCGGGTGCTGGTTATTGCCGGGATTAGCGGTCCGTGTGCAATCTGCCGATTTGTTAAAGTTCAAATATTCAGTGACAAAATGATGCGCTCCGCTATTTTGAGAATAAGCAGCAGTGCTAGAAATTCGCTCCATCAGAATACTTCTCGAATTTCTGCAGGTAAATGCGCTTAGTGGTAAGGGTGATACAAATTGAGCTATTCCAACCAATGCAATGGTTAAATTATTACCCTACTTGGGTGGTTGTAGTCAGCTGTTGAATTCGAGTTGCGTTAGGCAATGACGGACATGAGTTTCAATCCATTGATTCTTCAAAAATACATGCGAGTAGCGCGAAAAATATAAGTGAAATGCATGAAATGGTTCCTAGTCTTTTCAAGAGTGGGTTTATATCAATATGTTCAGATTAATTTGTAATTTTAAGCCGAACTTCTTTAAATTGATTTTTTCTGATAAATTTTCATACACTTTATTAAACTAAATCAATTCTTTTAATCAATATTTGTTAATAGTGCCAAAAAAATTTAATATTTATGAGATTTTTGACTGGAAAAGTTGCATGCTTGATTCACTAGTTTATAATGTTTATGTTCAAATGAAATAAAATTTTATATTTCAAGTGTTAGAGTAAATCTACTATTCCAATTACAGAATCTAATTCAAGCCCCAATAATGATTCCTTGGTAGAAAACTTCCAATTAAATGAGCCCAAGAATCTGCAGAAGTTTTTAACACTACATGTTAGTAGCTCACAACAAGGCCTTACTCTCCCAGACCCCAGTGTCACTGCTGATCAGATGACAGTCAACTCAGACAAACTTCAAAGATTCTTTACTTACTTCAAAAGTAAAAGTTAATTAAAAATATTTATAAATGTGCTTTATTATTTCATTCAATAAAAATATTGAATGAAAAAATTGAGAGATTTTGTAGGCCAAAATCCCTATTTTAAGTATTTAAAAGTACAGTATGCACTTGTTGTTTTTCAAGTATTCACAAACAAATTAGCCTAAGTTCAATTTGCATGGTACCAGTTGTCAGCTGGTTGCTTCATAGTCTTGCATTTTTTTTGTAAAGCATTTGTATCAGTTTTGTGTGATTTATACATTTAATCTAAAAATGCAGTGGATATGAAATATCCAATTTTATAATTTGAATTACATTCCAAATATCACTCTAAAACTGATCACCAAGACTATAATAAAGTGTATGCTTGCAAAAATGGTTCATGGCTTTGGGTTGTTTATTATAGCAATGGCACAGACAGAACACTAACATCAAACATGACCTATTTCCATTAGGGAGATTGGTTTGACCTGGAAAATAATTATTTTTATACATTTCAGTTATTTCATTGTTTCAAAAATACTTGTTTATAATAAGTTTTGAAGGTATTTTTAGAACTATTGAGCTAAGAGTAATTATTGATGCATGTCTTGGTTAGTTAAGGATATTATGCATAGTATTTTTGCAATTTTAATGTTGATTCCTATTGTCAGTAAGATTTTGGATAAAACTCAACAGAATTTAAGAATAACTTTTTAAAAACTTTTGACAAACTTTCTGAGTCAGATTTTATGGAAACCTTAAGTAAAATGTACTGACAATTTATCCATTATGATCATTATATTTCAAACTTGATAAAATATTGTTTTTAATGCACTAGTTTGAAGTATTTCATGTCACTAAAGTTATTTGAATCCTTAAATGCAATTTATTAATTTTCAATTAAAGTAAGAGTATGCTTTAGATTTTTATTTTCATAAATGCTGTTTCATGGAACATAAATATTACTAGGTACTTGAGTACAAATATGCATGCATTTGTATGATATATATGTCTGTTTATAAAGCATAAATTGGACTTTGATATACAATTTATTCCCTTTTAGGGTATTATATGACAAACTTAAGAGTATGTTTGTTGAAAGTAGTTAGTGTTATGATGATAGGCTTTATGGCAGTTGCCATAAAGCTTTGTTGAAGGCATGTGTTCTGTATCCTATTCATAGTTTTTCTTGCAAAAAAAATTTGGACGATTGGAAAAGAAAAAGTGAAAATCCTCGAAAGTGTACTTGAAGATTGACAACAGAAGTTGTGGTCTAGGCATAGCAAAAAATTAATGCTTTTTCAAAATAAATTTGTAAATAGTTTCATTTGCAACCAACCATTTTGAAAGAATTTGATGTGAAAATTTTCAAGTAATTCAAACAAATTAATTTTGCTAGATATTGATTTAATTGTGAATTTTTTTAATTTGATGGTGTGTCAAGCAGGGTTACTGAGTAGTAAGGTATGAGATTTGAGTCAAACTTGTAGGACTTCGAAATTACTCATTTTGAGTCTCAGGATTCCAAAACTTCTGACTCCAACTCTGGCTCCTCAAACTCTAAATTATCCAACTCTGACTATGAAATTACAAGAAAATTCCTGTATTATATACTCTGTAATCTTTTATGATTGAAGCTTATTTGTTATAGCAATAAAATCTTGCTAAAACATTTTTATTTTCAATTAATTTATATTTGGGCTTCTCAATTTATTTCCTTCATTACCAACTTTTCTAATTGAGTGGAACTTGGCTAAAGATAAAAATTGTTATAGACTCTTTCCTTGACAATATTTGCATACTCTTTTTCAATATTTATCAATTGCCCACATTTAAATGTAGACCTACACGTTTTTTATTTAAAGCATCATTAATATTTTCATAGAAGAGTTATTCAATTGATGAGTTTGTTATTTACAATGTATGAGACCAGATTGCTAGCTATTATAAATTGTAGCTTGTTTCATTACGTGCTTAGATAATTTTTGATGAAATGATTGAATAAGTTGCGAATGTTAATTATTTAAAATGAATTGAATCCATAAGCTAAAATTGAATATAATTGGAGATGCTTTACTTGCATTACCTATTCTAATTACTGATAGTGTGCACTGTATATTTATTTATCTTGTGAGATGTTTGCTATGCATTGTAGACTAAAGGTGAATAAAGATGTCAAGGATAAATCAAGTTTAGTTCACAGTAGCTGATTAAAACATCAAAGGGTTAATAGTAATAATAGGTCAAAGAAGTGCCCATGAATATTTACATCTGAAGTGTGTAGAAATAGACAAAGGTTCTTAAAAAGTAATTTAATTGAACTTCAGGAGTTGCAGTTCGGCCAAAAAAAAAATCAGACTTAGACTCGTAGCATTCCCATGAGTCTGACTCCTACCAAAATCTCTGACTCCAACTCTGCAACACTTGTGTCAAGGTAGCATTAATTCCACACTCTATCATTCAGGAATTATAAGGGAATTGGTGATGACAGCAGACCAAAGAATTCAGTTGCATAGGATGAAATACTGTGATAGTTGGATGCTTCAAATAAAAAAGTAGAGCACAAATAGTGAGGGATTTATCGATTGGGGTTCTATAATGTAGTGTTTTACATTTTTTAAGTCTGTACTGTTAGAAAAGTTAAATTATTTCTGTTAAATTGAATGGCTGTGGTTCAAACTTGGGCCATATGGGTAAATGCTAGACAAGGGTTACTGAAATATCATTCAGTAGTGATATTGATTATAATATTATTTTTTAAGTATAGTTACTCATGTATTTCTCAATATGACTGAATGAGGCTCAATACATACTTTGTAAACTAAATAGTACCCTGAAAATTATCAGTAAGAAATTAATCTGAAATCTAATGTAGGATATTAACCTTATGTTGAGAACTTGATGCTAAGTCCCAGAAGGTATTTTTCAGCTTACTCCTTTACTCTTTTATTTTATATTTTATTTATTACTTCTGTATTTCCTGAGAATTTCTACTTGAATTTTCATTGTAGGATCTACCACCTCTTGTGCTGAGTCACTCCTGTGTAAAAATTGCATTGTTCCCTCATTCCTTGAGATTTGTTAGGAAGTAAACTTTTTCTTCACGAGCTTATAAGATTGAAGAGAATGTTGCTGTGGGAAAATGAAGAATTTTTGTTAAAGACACAATGCAGTTAACATGAATATTTTGCTAATTTTTGGCCTTTTTTATATTTTCCTAATTTTTTGCCATTTTTTAAAGTTCTTCAAATCCCTGGATAATTTAGAAGCATGAAATTCAACTGCAAGTATTTTGACAACTACTAAATTTTATTATTTCCAAATTTTTACTGGCCACATTTATAAGCTTTTACTTCAGAATACTTAAAAATGATTTGGGATAACAAATGAGTTGTGTATGGCAATTTTGATGCTGGGGATAAAGTTTCAGTATTTTTTGGCTTGGTGAATGTAACTTGTACTGAAATTTTAGCATTGGACTATTTACATAATTGTTATATTCCTAAGTCCATTCAACATTTTGATAGGATTCATTGAGTTTAAGTGAATGGTTATGACAGCAATGTTTGATGGTGTGCAGGAAGCAGCACACGATGCATGTCGTCACATGGACCCACTGAAACGGATGAAGAATTTGATGCTCGCTATGTTACTTACTTCAGCCGCAAGGACATCGATGGCTGGGAACTTAGGAAGGTTTGTGAATTTTTCATAGTGTTTAAAGAGCCCTAATATTGTCTATATATTTAGGTACTTAATTCTTCAATGGTACCTTATCCTGTAATTTCATCATGGTTGCTGCAATCCCTCAACAATCACTGGTGATTCATTCCAGAACACTCTATGATCAGTAAAGATATGTGAAATTGGAACAGGACTGGCTAAAAGGACTTTCATGGGTATTATAATATGTTATTAAATATTTTTATGGATATGTACTCCATTCATGGATTAGTACCAGATTTAAAATACGAGACTATAAGGCTGCACACAAAGCAGCACATTCGTTTTGGCANGCTCACGGATATGCAAAGGCACACTCTGCATACAAACCCACAGCACCCCAGTGTGGCAAGAGCATAAAGGCCCAAACATTTTCAAGATATTCAAGATGTAAAGCTTTTGTAAAACCCTCGTTCACTAGTTAATTTTTTCTACACCCCTAAATGCCTCCAAGTGTCTTGTACACTCTTAAAACACTGTCGAGTATCAAGCAAAAACCCAAAACCTCTAATTGCTTCTAATTTAAGAAAAATTATTGTGCACATATTTAATTATTGGTTTGTCATACTGCGAGTATTACATAGGACTGAAATTCAGTCCTATGTGATATACATAAATGTAAACACAATGGACTTTTTTAGTAGCAGATATTGTATTATGCACCATTAAACTAAGTAATGTTCATGTTCATTGTAAATACTGATGATGAATAATACAATTCTGTTATTTAATTGTACATAGTTGGTCAGTTACTTAGTTGGTCTCTTCTCCATCATGCGTTTTGTTGAACTGTAGCCTGTGCTGATATGCGGCAATGTTGTAGATAGGGTAGTGAATGTCATATTTTAAATGAATGTACATACTTTATAGGAAATAAAAATTTTATTTGATAGAATATCTATGATTAATTATTTTGATTAATTTGATTATGAATTGTTGATATCATAGGAAATCATTGACATCATTTGTGAGCCATTATTTGCTTCACCGGGAAAATTCCACTCATTTCAAGAATGAATATAGTTGCATCATTTTAGACAGGTCATGAAACTAGTATGATATAAAAGATATAGTATACTTATTTATTACCCAATTTTAATTTCTCAGTTCAGTTTGAAGTAGAAATTAGGTCTCAGTATCATACTAAAGCAAATTGTGAAAATTACCAGTTTCATTCCTACTGTTCAATATGTAAGAAAGGTGCAGCATACTTCTTTTCGAAGTGAATGCTTCCATGGAATTATCACATTTATTTCACATAATGATTTTGTCACAAATACCATCATATAATTAAATTTTAAACGTTTTCTCCTCAAAATGCAGCATGCAAAGAATTAAATATACTGTGTTCCAGTTTATTTTTTATATATATTTTCGTAATATTCGATAATTTGTATTCCCTATTTACAGTACAGGGCAAATTTCTGCATCTAAATACACAATCAAGCTAAAAGCAACTAATTATATGAAAGCATTCATTTAAAAAAGGATTTTAAACTTATATTTGCATTTTGTTTGGTAGGAACTTAACTAATAATTTTTATATTTTTCAGTGCCTTGATAGCGAATTTCTACATCAAAGTGAAAAAAAATTAAAATAGGAAGATGTCACTGTCTTACAGTAAATGCTTTTGAAAATTGAATCCAGCATTTTGTTGTAATATTTTTTTCAACTTTTATGTAATACCTAACACTTTTAGATCAAATTTACTCTACATACACATGTATATTTGTATGTTTTAAAGAAAATTTCTGTCCACCATACCTATTTGCAGTGTACCAAGAAAGCTGCGATATTTAATTTCTGTCGAATATTTTTTAAAATCCGCAATGTGCTGAGACCGAGAAAGACGAACCATGATGTAGCAAAGGACAAGTGTACATGATTCCACGAATTTTGTTTTCATTCGTATACTAGATAGATTCATCAGCAACTAGTGTTTATTCTGATGTAAAATTCATTTTTATGAAGCTATTAAATAGAACGTCGCATATACTGATAGACACTCAAACTCTTTTGCGTAGGCGATCAACGATCTCAACGGCATGGACTTGATCCCGGAACCGAAGATCATAATTGCCGCCCTGCACGCGTGTCGCCGCCTCAACGACTACGCCGTCACCACCCGCTTCCTCGAAGCCATCAAGGCCAAGTGTGCGCACCATGAGAGCGTAATCTACCCTTACATCTTACAGGTGAGTGGGCTGAGTGGGCTCGTGTGCGTGAAAGTGCTATATCTACTGCACATTCTCCGAAGCATCAATTTATTACCTACACAGCTATCCTCCCCCCCCGCTTTCGAAGTCGAACGGGAAGTTTTAACGTCGTCTGCCTTGTACGTCACAGGTGAGGGTAATGCTCTTATTTAGTCACCATTCCTTGCACGCTCTTTCCAATAAGACTTTGAGAGAATTCAAGCGTCAGCGGCTATGGAGTTATTCTATGCCTCTCTATCTACGCTAATTAATCGTTTGCTTTTTAAGGCCTATTAAAGTATAATATTTCATTTAGATATGTGATTGATAGGTAATGCATTTATTGAAGCTCCGTTGTATGCACTAATTTCTGCAAATCTAATCTAACATGTGCGTTACAGGAAATCAAGCCGACACTCACCGAGCTCGGTATCAGCACGCCGGAAGAGCTAGGATACGACAAGCCAGAACTCGCCCTCAAAACCGTCTTCGAGTGAACGGGATCATGCCTTAATGACCATTTAATATTCCTATAGTTCATGCATCCACCTGTTCCCCATTTTCGTTAATTTATTTTGTAATGTAAAGCGCAAAT
This sequence comes from Orchestia grillus, assembly GCA_014899125.1. Lineage (NCBI taxonomy): Eukaryota > Metazoa > Arthropoda > Malacostraca > Amphipoda > Talitridae > Orchestia > Orchestia grillus. The sequence goes on from VOMN01141928.1 coordinate 8,702, forward strand.
CCAGGAAATTTTTTGTCAAATCGAAGCCAAATCTTTCGATTCGTATGACTGAAACCATTCAAAGTCAAATAACATAATGTATTTAAGTCAATAGTTCATGAATAAAAATACTTGCTACATAATTATAAAATTTTTATTTCATTGCGTATGATCTTATATATTAATGACAACGCATTGGCCAGCTCACAGACTAATCTTACTCTGTAGAATGGGATGTAATAATTATTTTAAAATACATGTACAGAAGTAATGGTATCAACCTTTCATTTCCTCTCGGACACAGGGAGCTGAGTGCGATTGCTAGAGTTCGCTAACTCTACATTGATACGAGCATAGTTAAAATGCATTAAAGACGCGATAATCATTAAAATTGACGTCCTCACGCAACTGTAATGTCTAACGTGTCTTTAATAATTTTGTCACTGCTCGGGTAACTCGGACTCATTGCTTAGAAAATACACACGCTATGGGTACAGGAAAGCTGCTAATCATGGGCTGCGGCTCATCTTCTTGCGGATGGAAGGCAATGAGGGGACGAGGCAGAAGCAGTGGTCGGCAACCCTTTCTGCGAGCTGATTGACTGGGGAAAAATTTAATTTGAATGAGCACGAGTGGTCAGTTGTAAATGAAAGGGAGCAATTGTCTCTTTGAAAACAAGATAGGTTCATTAATGTAAAATGCTGTGAACCCTAATTTATGAGGAATGGCTTTAAAATAATACCATCGTGTCAAGTTAACTCGCCAAAATCAATATAGGCCCTAGATCCGTAAGACAATTTTAGTTACATGATCTGTAAAATATGTACAAGGCCTGGCTAAATGCTTCAAAGAAATTGTAGAAATCTCTATAATAATCAAGCCTCAGGAGAACAAAATATGCTTTGCACAATTTTTTCACGACATCGCAGAACGAAGTTGTTCAGAGCCCTGCGAACTTCAGTATCATAACAAGAAGAGGAACTGAATAAATGTTAACACAATTAAGAGAATGTTACAATTACAAGTCGTATTGATACCGTTGACTCCATCATATAATCAAATTGTATTTAAAATAATGTAGTCATTGTCAAGATTAATAATTTTTAACATTAAAATTATTAGTAAAATAAAGGATTACTCGCATCTGTCCTGCGATCACGATTCAGTAGACCCACTTGTATGCTCCGTCCGTCGCTTCAATATGTAGTCTTAGTAGTTTTGCACCGCACTACATCAGACTTTACTAAAAATGTCATTCCTTCTGTGAAAGAATACCAACGAGACTATAATACGAAACCAAAGAGGGTCTTGTAGCATATTATATAGGTCATCAACCTTTTACTACGTGATTAGTTTTATTAAATGAACTCAAAAAGAAAGCATGCCGGAACTTTATCGTAGAGTATTTGAATTTAGACACTTATTCTACTCGTCGGGAAATGAAGTGTTGCTGGTGATTGTGTGCATCAGAATCATGTAGGGCGCACTGACCTGCAGGTTTTGACGGCGATGGTCTGCTGCTGCTGGCGGGTGTGCAGCACCACGAGCCAACTGCCCAACGCGTCTCTGGCCCACCCGAGTGTTACGGTGCGGTCTATGCTGGCGCAGTCGACACTGCCACAGAATTGTTTTACTTTACAACAGGCTGCGGTATAGACGCTGCATCAACTTCCCCAAAATACGTTGTGTTTGTGTTCAAACAAATTTCATATTTGCCCTGTAAAAGGTGTTGTTAAAGTATCTCGAATTCTGCGCCTGGAAGATGTCACTTCACGTTCGGAAAAAAGTGAATCTGGTTTCTGCATGCTTTTATATTATATAAAAGTTCATTTTGAAGTAAAATTTCATTGGTGACTATTATGCGTGTCGAGTACACTTTGAAATCCTGTGAGCTAAGCATGTAGTACGAGAGCTGAAGCAAAAATCGTTCTCAAAATAATGCGTCACGTTTGAAAATTCAACATCTGTCGAGACTGCGTCAAGTGAAATTTTCACCTACATCAACTTACGTGCTGGCACAAAAACGAATTCATTTGTAATGCATTGGATTGGCTACTAAGTCAGATATCAAGATTAGATCGTGTGAACAAACCTGAACGAGCTTTTTAGTTAACCTGATGTTGGCGAGGCATTTGCGATAAGCTCTTGCTTCAAATAGACCAACCGTAAGTAACCCCGCCATTTTCTTTTGTTTGTAAGCAAAATCCCAAAAATAGTTGATTTTTCCACCTCAAAATATCGACAACATCGCGATTCAATACCCCGGGAATTCGTTTATGAACATCCTTGGAATCTACAATCAATTCCACATACACTAACGGAGGTTTACACTGATTTACAATAGAAAGTGTCTCAAAAATACCCTGTTATCAAGTTAAATAGTTTCATTACTTGACAATTTTTCAGTATACCTGAATGAAAAATGAAAATTCATGAAAGGGAGCCCAACCTAAGTTGACTATGAGAGGAACGTGTGTTAGATATTCATTAATTTTGGACAATGCCGATTGAAATTAACATATGTAATCAAAAGTATCTTGGAATACACACACTTCGAAATTAACCTTTTAGAGAAAAGACAACCAAAAAAATTCCAGGGCGTGCGGTGCAACTGCAGGTCCCAACACGTCTGGACACGCAAGCAGCGTGTCGTGACATGTCCTGGACACGCCATTTATTAAATAAAGTTTTAAGGAAGCTTCTAAAATTTGAAAAGTTCAAAACTTACCTTCCAGACGACACAATACCATTTTATTTCACTTGAAAAGTTACAAGCGTAAGAATGAACTCGTGTATCATCTCGAAGCTGATTCGAAGTAAAATGAAAAGGACGAAGCACAAAATTCGCTAATGTAATTGCTTTCTTCAATACTGACTTCTTTCATAAATTCTGATGTACCGGCCTTCACGTACTCGAGCGCGACGAGCAGAACATTTTGGGTGGATGAAGTTTGTGACGTGTGCCTGTGCACAGACATTTTGTCTGCTTTTTATTGAATTTCATGACTGCCACGGATGAGATTAAGCACGGTTTGTTCAGTGATTGAAAAAGGACGCTAAGTTTTTTCTTCGTAAGTCGGTTATTTCCGACTATATTGCACGTAAGCTCAAAGGACTCGAAATGTGAGTTTTCTAATTTTAAAATAATCACATGACATTTAAGCAATTTGGCAGTCCGCCTAGTGAAGTACATAGAGACGACTTCAAACGAGTTGGGCTAAGTATATCCTACCCCACGCCCTGACACATAAAAATGGAACAACTGAACCCGATTTTGGCGCAATCCACTCATAGGGAAACGTGAGGTAGTGACGTCAGATGACCAGGCTATAGAGCGAAGACTGACCTGGGATCAATGGTGGGTATCTGGAGAGCGGCCTCCTCCAAGCTGAACGAAGGCAGCGCAAAGCGAGACAATGTTGACCTCATCTCGGACAATTCTGCGCTGAAGTGCTTCGACAATTGATCGGCTTCGGTCCTGACATTGCAGCATTAAAAAGGGTATTAAAGGAATGATCAAGAGGTGAATATACACGTAGTACATTACGGTCATACATTACGAGTATTATGAACAAAACAAACGAAGGACAACAGGCGGATGAACAAATACTTTCTTGTAGCAGAGGAATTTCTCTAGCATGGCAACTCATAAAATCTAACATCGAAAATTAAACGCATTTGTGTAAAGCGAATTTGATATTGACACATAATTTTTCCTGCCAAAGTCAATCACTGTGTTTGCGGTGAATCAAGTAAGCCTGTCAGAAGCCAGGTCCTCACACGACGTAATTGTGGCTAATGGAAGGGCATCAGCGTCGTGCTAGGCTGGCTCTGGCGCAACGCCTCGAGCAGTCGCTAAAATAAGTATTTATATGAAGAAACATTCGTATCAACCGAATTCATTGTTTTTCTGAAAGATGTGGTTACTGTTTTTCTAAAAGGAACACTTTTTCATCCACGAAATTATTAGAATCGTTGAGCCATACCCTAGGAACGAGTAGAAAATTCAATGAAAATGTTCTTGACATTATGACTTTCGATTACATTGGAAAGTAAACGGGAGTGGAGAAAACATCAATGGCTACAATCAATTACAAATTATTGTTTAGCAGTCATTTGAAACTAAATTAAATTTTTGCAATCGTAACCGAATAATGCAAAAAGTTAATTCCTCAAATTATCAAAGAAATTCGCAAATGAAATAAATTTTTAGAAACTAGGTGCAAGTAGATACGTCAGAAATAAAGTTTTAAATAAAAATACTGTCCAGTTAATGAAATAAATAAGATCTGGTCAAGGTAACGGAAAAATCATTGGATGCTCAAAATGTAAGTTAAAAATGAAATAATGTTATGTCTTTTACATTTCAAGTGCACCCTATATCAGTACAATGATATAAAGACACTGAACAAAGAATAAAGCATCTGTTATTGACTTCTGCAACCACTGTTCTTATTCGATGGTATTACCAGCAAGTGGACGAACAATGGATGCAATGCATTACTAGCTTAATGGTAAATTTGTTATGAAAATCCCAGAAGTATTTGATTATATTAATTTTCACTAGAACATTATCTCACTGTGGATAGTCCTGATCGAAAAGACAGAAAGATCGTAGTGCAGGCGGCGTTCCGGCGCAAGGAGGAGGGTTACGAAGGTGCGGAGAGAGCTGTTGAATCAATGCTTCAATGGACGCCGCCCCCTCCTCTGCCTGCCCCACTGTAGGGAGACGACCAGTGCCGTCTGCGTAAAGCAGATCCAAAGTTTCAATTTTTCAATGCTTTGTGAAGGCACGAGCATAAAAATAAGTATCAAAAAATCATGAATTATCTTTATAGAAGGTACGGAGAAAAGCGTTGCCTTTTATCTCTAGTATGAGAATGATTTTCACATACACGCAAGATTAAGTAGTATGCGGGTCATGAAATATAATTTAGAAATAATCACAGAATAATGATTCAATAAAGTATCGAGTACTCCAACGAAGCCAAGTATCTTAGACTCTTGATAAATCACGATGATACTTAATGTAAACATTCATCCTCAAATGACTGACGTTGTTAGACTAATGTAATATTTGGCAGACTAATCCAGGATGTCACACGAAAAAGAGAGAAAACGATCACTAGAACAAAATATTTTAAGTATCATCTCTAGCTGGCCTATTTGACACTGCAGTGGCCTCAAAGATGGTAAAATACGAAAATAAGAGCTGAAGTCGAACTCTACCTCCAATTAGCTGACCTATGAAGTTATAACAAATGCTACCGAATTTACCGTGAAAGCCCAGGACATCAGCACGCCACGTCCCAACAAGCTCTAATTATGATATACAAAGAAAAAATTCTGGAAAATGAGCTATGGTTTTACTTCGAGATCTCTAAAAGCTGGAAGACTTTAAGGCACGTTATGAAAAAAAACAGCTAGGCACAATACTCTAAATGGAGTCTTAATAGCATTGTAAAATCAGGGTTCAAGCGCTGTTTCGTTCAATTTAAGTGTTTTAAGCAGCTCTACTAAGTAGAATTGTGTCTTCGTTAGCAATTGACCTTTAGTGGCTGGGAGAACTGGATGCTGAAGCATCTCTAAGTGACCAAGAAAATGAATGACGATACGAAATGACGCGCAGAAACAAATGCACGTGTTCGATGTATGCTACGTCCACAAGCTGGAGCAAAACGTGAGGAACCATAAAATATCACACACTCTGATCCACTCAGTTTTCAGCAATGAAATAATTACCCCGGAGCAGTTTAGGCTAGCAGACTTAACTGTTCGAACCAATACGGCATCTTTCACCACCACGTTACTTAAATTATCACATTTACCTCGCTCTGACACCAACAAACAACAAAAATTCCTACCATCGACACCAGGGGAAGGAAAGCTAGAAGCGTCCACTCGCTCTGGCTGGGGAGAGACACGTCCGAAGATGGAATGTGCTGCAGGACTCGCAGGACCGGCGGCCGAGATGTTTGAGGCACGAAAAATCGTCTCGGTAGTTGTTTTAAGAGGAAATTTCAGCGTATTGGTAGTTGCTGCGGCCGTCTCACTAATGTCATTGGACAAAACACTAGCACTAATATCACTGGAAGACAACACTGCATCGTCAGTATCACCCTCAAACAAGATGGAGGCATCAGGATTGACTTTAGGTAAGACGGAAGTGTCACCGATGCTCATGGACAAAGTATCTCGGTCAGCTGCTGACAGATAGCCCGCATGGCTTCCTGCGTCGGTGTTTTTAAATGAATCAACTGTTTCAAGAAGGCTTTGAGGTAAGCTAAAAGTATCCGAGTTGTTTTCTGGATCCTTCGAGTTGGCAGAGGGCTGCAGAGACTTTATCTTCCCGCTAACAACAGTTGATGGTATCTCTTGATACTGAATATCAAGAGGAACCACTGGTACTAGTTCTTTTTCAGATGATGCGTCGATTACCTGCAATAAACACAGTTGGAATTACTAAGCATAACTTCAAGTGAAGGTTGCTGAATCAAATTTTCTTACGAATAATTATAAATTCTGATGTTATCTAGTGATATCTAGTGTTGTAAGAGAGAAGAAACCTAGTATTTTAAGCTTCCGTACATGCATTATGCGTAGAAGTATTTGATACAACAAAAACCTGTATTAAAAACCTCTCTAGGTTCGAGGAGCCACTTCGACAAATCGAAACTAGTACTTCACTTCACTGAGCTTCAGTTTCACATAATATTAGCTACATTCCTATCATTAGACTCCACATATCAGAAGTGATAATCAACATCCAGTGAAAGAAGCTGAACGATACCTGATCGAGGGTGAGGTTAACCTTCCTTCTCTCGAGGTGACTCAAAACGTGATCATCATTTTGGTCCGTCCCAGGAAAGGAGTGAAGGCTGTTCACCAGACGACTTTGCTCATCGTTTACTTCTTGAAGTCGATCCAGCGGAGGTCTGGGCTGTAGAGTTCCTTCAAAGCCACCTCGATGACTGCATGCAAGAGAAGCGGTTGAGCAACTTTTATAACACTGGCCAGGCGGTGTTACTGCGTGCTTACGGTTTCATTGATCCTCTAAATTAAGTTTGCCACTCCATACCCAATCTTCTACGACTCTTGTACCAAGTGAGCCTAATGACGTAATTGTGGTCATGTCCAATGTATTAATTTCTGATATTTTAGGTAGAGTGCGTTCTTCCTGCACTTTAAATTAAATATTAATCCTTTTTTGTTTTAGGAAACAATACAACGAACCCATATTTTTTAATACCTTATTCATAACCTTGAAACTTTTCCCATTGCTTTGTCTTTCACAAAATATTATAGTTAAATCATATACAAGTTACCAAGCTATTGAGACTCCTCGGCGGCGGGATCAATGATCGGCCGAAAATAGGGAGTAAAAAAAGTAATGAAAGTAAGAGCAAATGCAACAAATTTTAACGTTTCACAATTAAAAACTCTGATATCCGACGTGCTGTCTTCTCGATATGTACCCGTTTCAGAATTTATTTCTCAGTAAGAAATCTACATAAGAGCTCAATAAAAATTTTTTAAATAGATCAGCCCGTTTATTTCTACACATCATGCAATTTTTGATGTAAGAAATCGATATACTGTGCATAAATATAACGAATACTGGTTACGCCCAAATCCGTCGACAACCCGAGGTGAACGCTTTACAACCCTCCATGAAGCAGCAAGCTTTTAAATTGAGCTACATTTGCAATTAAAAGTAATACGAAGTAATCTGTACCCTCAATATTATGGTGGCAAATGGCGCTTATGTAAAAATTCAATTTTAATGACCATAATATAGAATTTCAAAAGGTTAATTCCTAAGTCGGAAGGTCTAAAGGTAAGATCGGTAATTTAGGCGTTATTTTATAATTTTCTCACTGCCTTAGGAAATTTTTTTAGCATGTCTCGCCCACAAAGTACAAGCCAATACGTTCCCATTACTTGATGAAACTATACTTACGGCTGGTCGCTTAATTCCTGGACCAAGTTGTCTTCGGTCTTTACATCGTCGATGACAGTTGAAGAGCTTCCGTGGTTGCGGAAGAGAGGCTTCACCGTCGAGTGTTTCGGGTGAGAGATAGTAGAATGAAACAAAACAGGACTGACGGTCGTGTAGAACGGTTGCTCATCTTTAAAATCCCGAGTAGCAGATTGAACAACTTGGGGTTTAAGTGTGACCGAGGAATGTTCTTTTTCAGATTTCAAGGGCTTAGAAGTGGGAGGTTGAAATCTTTTTCCATCTTCATTGGAAGGAAGTTGGTTAATGATCTTAATTTGATGAGTAAATGCGAATCTGTCGTGAATTGGGGGCGATATCACGATGTTGGGAACAGTTAAAGGGATGGAAGAAGTAACTTCTCGCTTGTCCTCACTTTGGACCGGCGATAAATTTCCTAAATTGGTTCCATCTGTTATTCTTTTCAGGACTGTAGAGAAACTATTCAAGTTTGGCCTGAAGCTACTGTAATGTAACTGAGGAGACGGAGGTTGAGGGGCGCTATAAGATGACGCCCTCTCGTCACTACTCGAGGCGCCGCCAGGAAGGGCATCGAAGTTAGGGGTGCCATGGTGGCTCACCACTGGGCCGGTACCAACAGCATGCCGCCTGAACAAAATTATAATCATGTACTTCGTAGAAATCAGTTTTAGATGCGGTATTGAAAATGGGAGAAAGTCTCAAAAAGTAACGAATAATATTTTTTAACAAATATTAACATCAGGAAAGAATCATCGATCAATAACCATCATCTCTTGGACGAAAAGTAAATTTTTCAAATTTCAATTTTATGGAATATCATTAAAGTTTAATTTTGAAGATGCAATTATACGTGGCTGACCGTCCTGTAGATGTATGCACTCTAACAATTAGTCCGAATCATAATCAATTTAGATCACCAACCCCCGTAGTCGGGCGAATTTTTTGCCTTGTTCAAGTAAATATAACGACAGAAAACGAATAAAACTCCCTACACCCACAGATCGCGATTCACGGGACTGGTCGGTCGAAATAAATCAATTTTTATCTATGAAATGCAAGACACGAAAACACAGCATAGTTCACATTAGAAAATCGAGCTCAGCTTTCCACCGAGTAATTCAAACTTGCAGTCAAGTTTGCGATTAGTTAACGACTACGATGAATAGGAATTTGAAATATTTCTTCATGTAGATTCCATTGGCATTGAGCTTTTAGAGACGCTGATCAACGTAACGACTCTCCCGACTCGACAGGTATATTTAAATAATGAAGAAAATAACTAAGGCACTAAATTTAATTGATTTTTTCAATGCGACACTCGAGAAGAAGTAATGTACGCCCCTAATGTTACCTGTCAGCTGTGAGGGGTGTGATGGAAGTCGTCTGGTGGCGGTATATGGTGGAAGCAGTCGGTTGAGCTGCACAATTAAAATGAACGTTATGCATACTACAAAAATTCTCTTAAAATATCGAGAGTTCGATGACAAGCTCAGCAAACGGTGATAAGTTGAAGCACTCCAAATGGTATATTTTGATGCGACGTTAGTAGAATCAAAATTACAATTACGAAGCGAACAAGAAAATGGTCATGAAAACTGCGAAAATGATCCGTCGTGATAGTGGTCCTCCAGCCTCGGATAACTTTAGCTAATATAGTTATCCATTTTATTTGTGTGTCTAAAGTATAAAAGGCTACACTCTATTTCCTGTTCGCCCACTCACACAGCAATTATTTTACCGGATTAACTGCTGACAGATGGACAACCTAATCCTGAGTACTAATGGATTTTGAAAAAAAATCACTCAAAAACTTCACTTATTTATCATGTTTTACACAAAGCGAATAGGGGAAAGCTCTAGATTTCTTACAGCTTTGTGCATACCCCCTCTGTCGAATTGAAAGAAAAATCACAGCATTTCTATTTAATAGGATACTACACTTATTACTAAGATCGTTATTAATTATTCTACCGTATTTAATCGTTCCTTGATAGTACAAAATCTACCGCATCAGCTTTTTTTGCTGGTTTACAATCGGCCGCCGTATTACCTTTTCTAGTGCTTTTGGCGGTTCACAATTCACAGTATTATCTTTTCATGGTGGTTCACAACCTCCCGTATTATCATATCTTTTTCATTTTACAAACCGTTCGGAGTTGGCAAGTCCGGTGGCCGAGGCACCTCTTGATAAGAATACGTGAGGGCATTAGAGTGGCCTGAGGGTGGAAATGACGTAGGCAAGTTTGGAGCTGTAGCAGGCTTGTCCGGCGGCTGCTGACCTGAATCCGGCGACTTGAAAACGGAGGACGGACTCGAATATTGAGAGAAAACAGTCGAGTGTGATCCGGGCACGTGTGGCGGAGACGTAAATGTGAATGGGAGAGGTGTAGAAGATGATAAGTCAGCTAACGGCAGAGGTGATGACGGGATCGAGTTTAGCGAATCGAAAACGTGAGAGAGAGGAGGAGGAGTGGAAAATATTCCAGCGCTAAGCGGGTGTAGACCAGCAGTGCTGTTGTTGTTCAGGACAGCGGCCAGGAGCTGTGGTTTCGACCTGCAGCGAGGTACAAGGAGAGTAAAAGTGGAGTTACATAAAAATCGCCACAATGGAAAAAAAAATTTTTGTGCAAATAATATACATTGCACAAGAAAAAACAGTTTTTTTTCAAATGAATACGTATGCGAAGAGGAGTCATTGAACAATAATACCCGTTGATAATTCGTGTACAAATTGTGCTTTACAATTCTGGATTTAGGTCAACTAATCGCTAGAGAAACACTAACACTCGTTAATTTATGCATTGAATGAATTATACGATCTATTTACATACCTATATGAAAATATTTTCATTGTTTTTATATTTCAGGCCAGAAATGAATAAGCTCTCAAGTGAATGGTTGAAAGTATAGTATTCTTCCTCCAAAGGCGAGGCCAAAATTCAAGAAATATTCCAACAATAGTGATAATAAACAAGTATTTCTAATATCTTGCTCGGCACATCCGGTAGAAATAAGTGCTGATGGCTACTTAATAACAGTTAATATCATAAACCGCGATAAAAACAGATATTAACTCTAACCACAGCAAAAATAGCAATACACTGCACTAACTGCGGTAAAAATAGTAGTTAACTGCACTAACTGCGGTGAAAACAGCGGTTAACTGCACTAACTACGGTAAAAACTGTAGTTAACTGCACTAACTACGGTAAAAACTGCAGTTAACTGCACTAACTACGGTAAAAACTGTAGTTAACTGCACTATGAATATTGGATAATTGGTTGGATATAGTGTCCGTAAAGTCTTTTAAGACATACTTTTCAAGTTCTTCTTGCCTGAAAGGAGCGTTCCGCTCATTCGGAAACGATATCGATAATTCCGGATCAGGATCTTTGGACTTGAAAAAGTTCTCACTCTTTAAGGGAGACGAACGACCGTGTACCTACAAACAGTGGCTAACTGCACTGAAATCGTGGCTAACTGCACTGTAATCGTGGCTAACTGCACTGTAATCGTGGCTAACTGCACTGTAATCGTGGCTAACTGCACTGTAATCGTGGCTAACTGCACTGAAATCGTGGCTAACTGCACTGAAATCGTGGCTAACTGCACTGAAATCGTGGCTAACTGCACTG
>VOMN01141939.1:0-10922 GCA_014899125.1 Orchestia grillus
CGCAAACAGGTTTTCAGTATCGGTCGCTGAAAATACTGCTTAATTAAAGAAAGCAGTTGGATCAATTCTTCTGAAATTTAGTACACAGGTGGAATAAATGTTAAGAAACAGCGTGTGACTTTCCCAGGTTTTGTAAGTTTAATAATTTCTGAATTATAGCTTGAAAATTGGGTATCGTTTTTTTGGGACACAATGAACAATAATCTTTTATTATCTTGCTTGCTTGTAACCGTACACGCTCTTCAGTAAGAAACGTGTGGTAAACATTCAGAACTAATCACTATGTAATTAAACGTTTTTTACTCTATCATGGTTACGGTTCATTAGAATTAAATTCAATCGATTTTCTTTGACTTAAAATAATTGTTAGGAAATAAAGAATCATTAGAGGCTCGAACGAGACTTCAGATAGTGACTCAACGGGTTACGGGTGGTCTAGTTATTTAGTACAACTAGACTACTCGTGATCGATGGATCAATTTTTTATTCATAACATTCTCTCCAGAAAAGCACCTACTTCAGTGACGACGGAATGTGCGTTGTTCTCATGATTCGACGAGTCAGAAGACAACGTGGCCTTGACGGACCAGGTGGGCCCTCGTGGTTGAAGTATTCACCTATCAACTCTTCTGTACGCCATAATCTGAGGATGCTTGTTTATCTTTCTTGCGTTTTCCACAAGGTGCTTTTCATATTTTTCAGATGTGAATGGTACAAACGTTTCCGAACACTTGACGCTCACACCCTGCAAGCTCTATTCGTCTAGCGCCTCGTGTCGACGTTGCTGGTGATTCTAATCTGCCCACTTTCTATTCTCAAGTAAAGAGAAAACTTTTAACTTCTAAAAATATTCGATACACATCAAAAGACCAGAATCCAAGATACGGATCAGTGCTAATAATGCAGCTATCCTGAATTTCTGAATGTATATTACGGCCTTTAATGACTTTTTAATTACATGGGAGCTAGTATCCACTCAGAGTTATAAGCAATCTTGTTTTAGTACAGACTTTTAGTAGTATAAAATAGTAAAAAATAATGATACCACACTTTTAAATGTTTAGAAATTTATTAATACTGATCCAAATGTTGTGAAATTTTCTCTGAAATTCTGAGGACACTTCGATCAGATTTCGACATTGAATCACAATTTTCACATGAGATTATTTTTCAAAAAGTTATTAGATAAACCATGAACCCATAGTCTAAAATTGGTTGGGAATAAAGAGAGCACATTTCGACAGAAATCAAATATCTGTATAACTCTGACCCTGGCGTTGTCAAAACAGATCAAAACTAAACACTGGTGTGATACTGTCTTGTACTGCATACTCGGAAATTATAAATCTACATTTTATAGCCAATTAACACCATGGGAAGAAGATGCGATCTTAAAGATCATGAAAAGGTCAAATAAGTGCTTTGATAAGTGAATGATTCACTAAAATCGAGATTTCTAAAAAATGAAGAAATTAAGGAACGTAATAGGTAACTACTTGCAAAATCTAGATATCTATAGGCAGAAGAAATCAAGAGCGCGTCCACCAAAACTGAGTCCGACCAGTTGTCGAAGGCTGCTACGTGAAGGTTCTTGAACGGGAAACAGCTTACAGATATCTGTAAACCAAGGTGAGTAAGACGATTTTTTGGCTTATCAAAAAAACCTTTGGGTACTAGAAGCGTAAGACTGTGCCAGCACTTACGAACTGGCATAATTTTAAAAAGGAGGAGTGGGTGCGGGAGAAACTACAGTCTAACATTAGAAATTGGTCTCATGGGACTTTTTTCGGCTGAAAAAAGTTAAGTTTGGATGGACCTGATGGTTCTCAGTACTTTAGGCACGACTTGAGAAAGGAGGACCAAATCTTCAGCAAGAGGCCTTGTGGGGAGGATCTCTTATGATCTGAGGAGCTTTTTCCATCAACGGAACGGCCAGTTTACTAAGAATGGAAGGTGAACAAAACGCACAGAAGTATACCAAAGTCTTAGAAACAAGTATTCTTCCGTTTGTGGCCGAACACCACTCATAACTCGTCATTTTTTAGCAAGATAACAGTCATCCACATTGCAAGACTTGCTACAAATTGGCTCAACAGTAACATTGAAATCTTGCGCTGGCCTGCAAAGTCTCTCGACCTCAATCCTATCGGGAAAACATATGGGGCATTTTATCACGGCAGGTTTATGCTAATGAAAAGCGATATGAGGATAAAGGAACGCTATACGCTGCCATAAAAGAATGTGGGGTGAAAAAAAAAGGCACAGGGCTGTCAAATTTGAACAATTTTTTGAGTAACTGTGTTGGTGTACTTCAATGAAAAAGGAATTCATCTAAATATTAGAAGTCAGAGTTCATCGCTCAAATTGTTGTTCCTGCACTGAAAATCGTTTCTTCATCACTCGCATCTTTTGTTCTTCCTGTGACCGTTTTTTTATACAAGCATTCTCTCTCTCTCTTATGCTCATGTTTTTCACTCCCGTTGCATTCTCACTCCGTTTCGGTTCAGAATGTTGTTTTTCTTCAGCTCATAAACGCTCTCGTCTACCTCTTAGTCTTGTTCGATTTGCTGCTTCTGTTACGTTTCTTCTATTTTAATTGGTTGGCCCGACTTTTATTTATCAGATTTGCATTACTTTTAAACTCTCATCAGATACAAAAAATTGCTGCTGATGTACAAGTGTACGGTATCTGGGGACACTTTTACGCACTTTTAGAAAAACAGCTCGTAATAAAACGATTCTCTTGATTTTCCGATGATATAAACTGATCTAACCTAAGAATGTATGTTTTGCACCCGAAGTCTTGATGAACAAAATTCCTTATTGTTCCTTCAGACACTTGAAGATCTTTAGCAAGATGTCCCATTGACTTCCCAGGATTTTCGTCAATCATGCCATGCACTCTTCTGANTGCTCGGGGCCAATTCATCTCCATTGTTTACATTCAGCTCATTTCTAACTTTGCAAACGAAAGATCTGGCGACTTTTGGAAATCTAGCTATTTCTAAATTGTGTGTTTCGCTTTTATAGGCACTATTACCGCATGTCTTATCATTGTATTGGTTATACAGGGTGTCCCAGAAGTAACTGAACCTTGCTTTGATGAGTAAATAGGATACCAAATTGTAAGGCGTCCCAATAAATTGTGGGATCCAAATAAAATGGGTCAGTTACTTCTGGGACACCCTGTAGTTGTATCTGCCATGGGATCTACTGAAATATAAAATACATTATTATCGGGTTAGTTCAACTTACAAAAATATAAGTGTCCTCAGATACCTTACGCACCCTGTAGTGTGCACCCATAGCCTGGGTACGGACCTTAACTCGGTTATTGTTGATTTTACGTGCTGTGAATTTTTTCTCATCGATTATCATGATGACATTTTTACGGTGTTTGACTGTAACTTCTGAAAGTTACTTAAAATTCGTTCCACAACCTGAATAATTTATGTCATAACAAATGAAACCGCTATTATTTGCTGGTTGTCAACCAAAAACAAAACGCGAAACGGCAGAGGGAAACGGCCTCATTCAGCAGCTCGCGGATTTGCGAGGGCACACCCTGCACACAAAGCGGCGGCCCAGTGTGGCCTCCGTGTGACGGCCGAAACTCCTCTAAGTACAAGTTATTATTGAAAAGCGTGACACACGTAGGTGGGTAAAAGTATTTTTATAGATTTTTGGTTTCATTTTCAGCATATATCTGTTGATCGTTTCAATTCTTGGCTGCTTGTTTGATATATTTTTCGTTTTTCTAGAGCTGCCTTTCAAAATTCCAGCGGCGAATGGTATGATCACTTTCGAACATTGGGGCTCTCGACGCGAAAGTTTTATTCATATAGCATATCGTATCCCCGATACTGTTGATCCTAACCTGCTGATTTTTCGTCGAAAAAATAATTCTTTACTCAAAGATCATCAACTACATACTTTATAAGGAAATCAGCATCGCAGTACGATTAGCACGATTTGGTGCTTAAAAGGCAGCTGCCTCTTCTTTTGCTTCTGAACGTACCGCGTGTAACCTGGTGGTTCATTAGTTTAAAATCCCGTTTGAGCCTCTAATGATGCACCTTCATTTCCTAACGAATATCCAAAGTAAATAAATCATTTACTTTAGTCCCAGTGAATCGTTACCAGAATACGACTGAAAAACTTTTATTTACTGAGAGAATAATTTTTAATTTCTGCTTTACGTTATTACTAACAAGTGTGGACGGTAACATACAAGCAGGCAAGATAATCTGAGTTTGAATATAACACAGATAGATGAATATTATAGACAGGTCGACGACAATGCGTAACTGAACACCGCTAACGCCAACGATTTAATCAAAAATCGCAGAAGTGAAACATCTTCCAAGAGAAGCAGCAAGACGCTTAGGAGCCCCTAGAATAGCTCACAAAGTCGTTTACTGAGACTTCCGACACGCAATGCAACCGACTGCAGGGTCACTCGTGGACAAGGGCGCGAGGGAGCAGACAATAAATCAAATCCTGGGTTGACCTCGAACGAGTGAGACACAGTTCGACCTTTGGATGAAGGCCAGTTATCGCAGGGAGATAAGTGCTCTAATCTGGCAGGCGATGTGGCAACCCGAGAGCACTACAGGGCTAAAGTGGCCTGCACTGTGGGGCCTCTATTGCAGAGCTCCTGCTGCACCATTACAATTTTATTCAGAATGAATATTCCAATGTAGCAGACGGGGGTACATGAGACCAGTAATGGTTTAGATAGCAGCGCTTCAGTGACTGACTACGTCGCATCGAAAGAGATGAGACCATTTAGTATGAATTGTAAACAAAGGGGTATCTATGCACAAGGTGTGTTCCCATACAGGATCACATGTGACTAGAAACTAATTTTAGGAAGAAGTGGAAGAATAGACAAAGAAGAAATAGCGATGAAGGGGTCAAAATTGAAGGAAGTAGAGGGGCCCAAAATACAGAAGTCCAAAGTCCTATCTACACCTGAGGTAACTTAACAAGCCTCTCGGGGGCACCAGTCCAAAGAGCATATGATTGACAAAAACTAACTAACCTAACCCTATTGCCTATTCAATGCCCCCAGCAAGGGACCAGGTCCCTTTCAATGAGAAAAAAGCCCCACATCAAAAAAATGAATGAAACAAATACTATTAAATAAAAATCTGGCCGAACATATAACATCAAAGAAAAGAAGGAAAACTTTTAATTTTTCCTAACAATGCCTACAATTAAATTAATTTTTGATTATCA
Organism: Orchestia grillus; assembly: GCA_014899125.1. Taxonomy (NCBI): domain Eukaryota; kingdom Metazoa; phylum Arthropoda; class Malacostraca; order Amphipoda; family Talitridae; genus Orchestia; species Orchestia grillus. The sequence goes on from VOMN01141939.1 coordinate 5,242, forward strand.
ATCATTGCTGATATACTTCAACGGAGCAGAGGTCCTATGCTGCTGCATTCAGAAGCCACTGACTTCCAATGGAATTAGAAGCACCTATGGCTGCTGATGAGAACACATTCCAGGCAGCCCTGCCCCGCGAACTGCTGACATGGGCATGCACTCCAGCAGCAGTGTTCAGGAGGAGCAAAGAACAGACCTCACAGCACCAAGCACAGCTGGACACAGGGTTGGTTCACCATGAGTGGCATATACACAAAAATTAAATAAAGAAATCTCGACTCGCACTGGAGTAGGAAATTTTAGGTTATACAAAAGAACAATAGAACTTGCATTTACCTGTTCTGAGAAGTAGACGAGCTCATCCTCATTTTTCTAAGCACAATCCCACACAGGAAGCCACCAACTAGACAATGCTGTCACTTTTTGAGTGTGGATTGATGTTGCAAGCCACATGGGCATATGTTCTACACAGGCCCTGTTTACAATCTCGATTCTATAACAAAATGAACAACGTACATACTTACCAAGGCTCATTGAAGTATTACAATGTACAATGTAGTATTACAATTGACGAATGAATTTTTTCACTAGAAACATTAGGATGCATTAGTTGCTAGCACATATTTTGGAGGCCAGGAGCAGGTGTAAGATCAATAAACCATCTTTGAGAAGTTTTTAAAGGATGAACATTGAACAATCAATAGAAGATAAAAAAATTCAAACTCTAATGCAACAAAATCATTTTTCAAGCTATCACTTGTCAAAAAAAAGGTATCACATGGAAATCAATCAGCAGAGAACAACAACATAGAACACAAACGTCTAAAGCACTCGGGTCATTATGAAAAGCAAAGCAATACAATCTGAAGTATAGCATACACAGCCAAGTGCCAACAGTTCAAAAGTGAATAGAAATAAGTGACGATCTGCAGTAAACAGTTGAGCTTACATTAAGCCTTTGAGTAGTACAAGGACACATCAGTCTAGGCTTAACCTTTGCTTCATACTACACCATTGAGGTAAATTTTTTCAGCTGGGAAACTATGGGGACTGTCTTGGAACACCAGGGAAGAAATATAATGTGTTTAGCATCACACTAACTGTACAACACTCACCATGAAAATTGTTCATTGAAGCATTTCAGAAACTTGAACTTGAGTGTAAACCGCCTAGTTAGGTTTAGAACATGCGATTTGCTTATACAATCAGGACTTGAGAAAGTAGGCACACCACAGAGTAGGCACAACATTGGGGACTGACTGGCAGGCAGAGGCAGGGCCTGAGCTAGGGTGTTGAGGTGTGTCGTGACGCACTGCAGCGAGGGAGGCTGGTAGTGCAGCAGGTACTGGGAAAGTCCGCACACCACAACAAGGTTGTTGGTGGTTGTGGGCCACACACGGTTGCGTACACTGTTCCTGCACACACACAACAACTTGATCATGTAGTGCCAATGCAAAGAGTTCTATTCTTGCCATTCAATTCAGCAACTTGTTCTTCATGAACAGCTTAACTTAGACACTCTCATTGTAGGCTACAGAACACTCCATCTATGAAGTAACAACAAACAACTACACATGAGCAATTGATGTGGAAGTTTGACAGCACATGAGTTAAAATTAGCCCATACAACCAAATGTACCATAATTACATAAATATTGCAAAATTGACTTGCACAGTAAACTAACTGAACTGCAAACAAAGAATCTGAATTTCAACCCAATATAGAATCAAAAACTCAGTCCTAAATGAAAACTGGGTCCCAATGTAAATGAAAACTCAATCCTAATGTTAAAGATGTCTTAGTTTAAAACTCAGTTTTAACTGAAAAGAAAACATTAGAAAATTTACAAACTAAAAAGTTACCATACATATACTTTAATTGAGTTAGCCTATTATTCTTGACAATCACAATTGACTCAAATTGTTATTTAAAAACATATAGCTTCCAGCATAGGCAAACACTTCTGTTTGTGTTTTCATCCAGAAGACAAATATGAAGAAAAAATGAGCTTACAGTTAGCACAAGATGCATCACGCTGGCATTAGAACTCACCTGAAGCGGAAGTAACCTCTGATGAAGGTCACTCTGTAAGAGGAAATGAATTCCTCCCATGACAATGTTGAGCCGTCATCTTCTTTCGGGACACGGGGCCTAGCTACGGCTATACGAGCATCAGCCATTGCTGCACTTCTAAGCTACACACTCCAGCAAATTATTAATTTAGCTTAGCTCCAACAAAACAATTTCTATACATAGAATTCTGGAATAAAAAACATCTGCCTCTTATAGCATTAAATATAAAATGTCTACTAACCTCTCATACTTGGAAACCTATTCAAAAATTAGAAAACTTTTCTTTTAAATATAAATTTGTTTCTTTTAGCTAGAATTTTTTCAAAAAATTGTCATGATACATAAAGTCCTCATTATACAGTACAGTAAAGCTTTATCCAGTCTTATGTGACTGTTTTCATGTATATTGGTCAGTAAGGGTGCCTTTCAACCCCCTTGAACACGCATTGTTCTAGCGAGTTGAAAGGTGCCCTTACAGACGTGAAAATAGTCAGATAAGAAAGGATAAAGAACTATTGTATAACAAGAGACCCCCTAAAATATGAACATTAAGCTATTCAAGCATTAGAACTTAATCAGACCAACCAAACAACAGCTTACCTATTTCCTCTAACCTAAATTAAATTCCTAGTTGCTTAATAATTGTGCACTTAATTATTACCTCAACATCTGAACATACCATAAAATATCTCCTCTGAAGATAAAATTGCCAACAAAGGCAGAACTTTATAAAGAAGTCAAAAACAGAGATGATGCAAAATAAGAATTAAATAAGTTATACAATTCATACATTTTGCAAAGAAACAAGAGCAATTGCATGAAGGCCAGAAGGAATTGATTTACTTTCAGCAAAAGCTCATAGACAAAGAACTACTGAATTTGGCCTAAAGAAAGAAAGAAAGAGGCTTAATAATCTTCTTTAATTATTGAACTACTCATATCATCAACTTGAATAGCAGTGCATACTGTTAATACTTTTACAATATGTACAATAATATGCTGGAAACCCAACTTGCAAATTTTTTCAAAACCCTGTAGGGTATATTTACAAACAATCTGTAATGCTAACAAATGATTCAGTATTAAAGATAATGCTATGTAAATTATTTTACACTCGTGAGCATTTTGATTCATAGCTCTCATGATAAATCAATAAAGAAAACAATAAAAAACCCTCACATATGTCATTAGCAAACACCTTAAGATCATTTTAGCTCTAAATTTTCAATATACTTATATGATACAAATGTTCATGGAGTGCAGCATCACTACCACACTCAGCCAGGTTTCTGACATGTTCTGCAGGACTGCAGGCCAGTACACTTACTACATGAAATGCTCTAGTAATGGTATGCTGATGGTTATCACTGAGTGGCATAGTATCAAATCCTCCTTCTGTAATTTTCACTTCATTTTGCAAAGGAAATATAATATTGCTAATCATGATTGAGAGAAATTCACTGAAACAAAGCTTGACCTGTTTTACTAATTAAAAACTTTATATTAGACCTTCCAAAATATAAATAGGTTATTTGAAACTTCAACAAAATATATGACAATAAATTTAATTATTTTGCAATACATAAAGAGTCAAATTTTAGATCATAAAACTCACAGTAATACTATGTACACAAAATAGAACTAAATAGCCTTATACTAAATAAATAGAATCATGTACTCTTGCATTAGACTTATATAACCTCATTTAACAAAATTAAAAGGTGAAAAATTATCCATTTTACCTAACTACAAATTAATTCCTTCAACAATTTTTCTTTCAAATTCTGAGTGACTGCACTACCATAAATAGCAACCTATGGGGTTACATTTTTACTTAATTTTATCTATTCATATCTCTTCATCTAGTGAATGACAATAGTTTCAATCTCTTAAACAAATCCGCACTTGAATCGAAAACAAAATCCAAATATTGAGGCAGACACAGGCACTGTGCCGATAACCGAGAGAATATACTTAGAAACTTCATGGTCATTCTTTTCAATGTAAGCATTGCCCTATGAACTTCAATTCAAATTCAGTGGGCAACGATGAAGTAGAACAAAGTAATGAATTTTTGCGTAGCTTCGCACATTAATGATGCACTCTCCGTGTTTACGTTAGTACAGAATTTACACCATACGTTACATGACATGAAAACGAGCCTCTACTTTCCCGTTCCTGGAATCCACGACAATCAGTGATAAAAATTGCACAACTTTCCACAGCATTCGCAGACACACGTCAGATCTTCGTGAAATCGGAAATGTTCGCAACAAAATGTACTTGGACAACTCGCACACTTATATAACCAACGCTGATCGAAGGCAACACACGACTGGCCACGAATGTAGAAATTTACGAAACAGCTGCTGAAACACTATGAATGAGGGAAGAAAAAATGGGGGAGGGGAGAGTAAGTTCAGCTACAATATTTGTTCTAATAGCGACACGCGTCATTGTGTGCCAACACATTCAGTAAATAATGGGGATAGATGGGAATTTTTTGTAACGAATCGATTGACGCTTTTATTTACTGCTTTTAGCATAGAAGTGAAGTACTCAAGATCCAGGACAACGTTACCGTGCAGAGACTTTTCTTTGTGTTGTTGAGCAATTGCAGTAAATACAAGCCTACTATTTTAATTATTGTTAAAGTTAGGCTCTAAATAAGGTTCGACATCAGTAAACGTTCTATTACGTTATTGTAGCGGAGTACCGTTTCCACATATGAACGTACATACTGGGTTGAAAATGCCAAGAAATCCCAAGATTTAGAAAATAATTTCCTTTACCTCATATTTCTCACTTATTCCACTTAGAGAGCTCAAATTACTCTCAAACAAAAGCTCTCAACTTTTCCTATGCGCACATATACAAGTTAGCTCTTTTAATTGGTCCCAAAATGCAGAGGGAGCGTGACCCCCACCCTACAAGTTTTACCTCTCGTCCGTGTTCCACGATGAATATTTTACCTAATTGGTCTAGAGACCTCAAATCGCTCTGAAAATGAAGCCTATGAGAATAGCTATATTTAAAAGTAGATTTTTAGTCTACCACTGCCGTTTATTTAATTTGAAGACTTCGTAATATCTTTTACTCCCTTAGCCGTATTTATTTCCTCTTGCACTAGAGGAACTTTTGTTTAATAGGTTTTTAAAGATTCTTTACGTATGATGTTTTATTTTATTTCTTCTTTTATGTGTTTTAGTGATTTTTCATCTTATAATGCTCTTATTTTTAAACTCTATTTTTTGAAGCTCCATGGAGTTCTTATTGTAGTAATTATTGTCATCTACTAGCATAGTAGACTAATATTCTCGAGTGTTTGTAACGATTTATGTTGCATACGAGATGTCTCTATAATCTTAAATTCTGTCCGTGTGTTATGCGTGACGAATTGCTAACGGTCCCTTCCTGATAGGCTCAGAGCGGCCTTAGTCGTCTAAATAACCTTTATTAATTCCAACACGTTTTACCGTTGGGTTTCGAATGTCTCACAACTACTGGTGTGGTGGGGGATGTAAGGAACTTGCGGTATAAACTTGTAGCACGCAGTGGCACGACATTTCAACTTGTAAAATTCGAAGTTAGGATACTGATATTAGCCTGCAAAATA
>VOMN01141940.1:0-11201 GCA_014899125.1 Orchestia grillus
AAAAAAGCTTAAGAGTGACCTAATTAAGGCAGATTTAATGTTTTTCTTTCGGCTCGGTCGGTTTGCTCTCACCAGCGGCGGACCACAGACCGCCATAATTTAGAGCGGCGGCGGGCGGTGGCGGCGGCGGTGAGTAGATCTGAAGTTGTCCGGCTTCAGGAATGCGGAGGACATGAAGTGATTTCACAGCGAGCCTCGTGCGTTCAACGATGCATGCCAGCGCAGAACACTTCAGCCAAGCAAACGAGTGGAATCTGAAGAGGTCAAGTCTAATTGCTCGCGCAGGGAAAACTCTGGAACATCGACTTAGCGGAAAAGGGAAATTTTTCATCCGGTATACGTAGAAGCATATTGACTTGATGCCACTGTCATTTCAGTTCGGAAAAATATATGCTCCAAAGGTGATTTAATAAACTACCATGATTTAATGGTGAGTGACAGATTATTCTTTAAAACCTTCGTACGGTTTTTTATAACATAATATTTTTTCCACATACCTAGTAAGAGTAAGTCGTGAACTCAGTTCAATCACGGCCAAATTAATTTAATTACTAACCTTCAAATTTACCTCCAAGTGATCGTTTGTGTTATATTTCCCATAAACTAAGTTCAAGAAACTAGTACAAGCAATTTTCATATCCCTAAGAGTGACACAAGAAAATATATGTGAACGATTCCCATTTTTAAGCGAGCATCGCACGTTGGCCGAAGACAGCGCGCGTTGCAGCCTGTTTTCGATTTGCTAGAATAAAGAACGCCGAAGATCCATCTCGTGAGGTGAATTTTCAGTAAAAACATAAATATAAATAACAAATTCCTACTGCAGTTTCCAATAATAGACCTCAGAGAGCTGTTGTCGAGTGCCAGGTTTGCCTGCGCAAGCGCTGTGATAAAGTTACAGTCTGAGACTCTGAAATTTCTTAGCCTTCAGCAGTTCCGATGCGAACTGTGGACTTGAACGCAGTCCTTAAACGGTAACCGTCACCAAACCCTTAACTGCACGGCGTTCCAGACGTGGTACATGGTGTATTTTATCATAAATGGATGGTACTGAAAGACGTATTATGGGAAATGTTCAGTGCAAATTTGACTCTTACCCGTGTTGATCCAAACGTGTTCAAAGCAGTTAGTTATATTTTCAGAGAACACAGTTAGTTACTGCGTTGATTTAAGAGATGAAGTGTTGCAGTAACTCAAACTGAAGGGTTTCAATAACTCAAACAGTAAAAGGTTAAAGGTACGAGTATGAGTAGCTCAAGGTGAGAAAAGGATATCGATGCCAAAGTGAACGACTTCAAAGATATAAGTTTTCAACCAGAGGCGGAACTAGTTAGGCAAAAATACTGCCGTATAAATATTGTCATCTTAAAATGCCATGGTATACCATTGAGAAATCCTCCATCGGTGATGAAACAATTGAAATAGAGATCATGTTTAATTATGCATCGAAATAAATTTTAATTTCTTACAGCTTCCCTCACTACGTAAGAATATTAAGTACGATCTTTAACTAAGAAGGATAATCATCTCCGTTGAATACCTTTAAATATTAAGAAAAATTAAAATATATATTTGAGAAGTGATGATTTTAGATCTGTTTTATAAATTCAGTGATGAGAGTTATTACCAATAAAAATATTTTGTACCTATTCTGTTATGAATCCGTGTTCTGTCAATTGCTAAACTTTGATACGAGTCACCATTGAAAAATATTTTTTTGCGTTCTATTGATTTTCCAAAGCAACTAAACAACGAACAAAGATATATTTAGAGCAATTCAATTTTGGAATGACTCGAGTTTCATTAGTTCAAAATCGAAAATTTGTAGAGCTTGAACCTCTTACGCAACACTTCAAGTCCACAACCCTGAATAATTAATTACTTTCTCATGTCGTGAGGAGGTTCTCAATATTATTCATTTACAAATATTACTAATTTAAAAATATTATTACAAATATTAATTTTTCTGTTCATATCATTTTGTGCTAAAATTGAGGACACGGAACCTCCCAGACCACCCACGAAGAAGGACGAAAGCAAAGAAGCAAGGACTCTTAAAAAACTCCTTGAAACAAACGAGTTAATTTTCCACGTTATGAACTTTAGGCAACTTCAATGTTCTCAGGAATTACCCAATGGAACTTTTATAAACTTCAGCCGCCCAATTTGCTGCACACCGAAAGCAAACGATTGAAAATTGCGGTGCTTTGACAGAAGTGTTTGTACAACTCTACTTTCGAAAATTTAGAGCTTTGGTTTGGGATAAAGAGTACATGTAGTTCAGAGAATATATACTTGCAAAAATATTTATACGGACCAGAATCAAATTTATCGATAACTAGAACATCGAGATAACAAAACAATGTATGAAATGAAAGTGTTAGGCCAAAATTGACATCATGTCAAATCATTCTAATTTGATTGCACAAGTTGAATAATTTGGTTAAAAAATATATAAAGCTTTCAGAAACTTTTGCAAGCACGTATAAATGTAATACAAACAAACTACAGTCGGCACAATCATTACCTCTCCAGGTTTTGTTGAAGATGGATGCTCAGTGAATACAATGCATAAAGTCAAGGAAATGCCCGAAGTTATTCGGAAGCAACTCGTTGGATTTCGTAATAAAAAATTAACCTGTTATTACATTGCTAAACGCGTTATGGTTCCATACTCAACTGTTGGGGCAAGTGTTTGGAAGCATCGTGAGCCTTGCGCAATCTCCAATTAATCAAGAGTCGGAGCTCCTCGCAAGATCACGGGCCCCTCTCGACGCCATGTGCTGCGTAAGGTGACGAATGAGCCCATGACATCCCGTAAATGCCAACAGAAAGAACTGGTTTTACAGGGAGTTCACGTCAGTCGAAAAACGGTTACTAGAGAATTGCTTCGCAGTGGCTTACATGCCTTCCCTTGACGCAAAACTCCTTTTCTTACAGCAAAACATGGGAAGAACCGTTTAACGTTTGCCAAAGACCATTTTGACAAAGGAATTGAGTTTTGGGAGCGGGTTGTATTGTCCGATGAAAGTAAAATTGAACTTTTCTCCATAAAAGACGCTCGTGATATTTGGAGGAAGAAAGTGACTGTCTGTGATCCCAATAAAACCATCCCTACTATCAAGCATGGAGGAGGCAGCATCACGGTGTGGGGTTGTTTAACTGGCCAGATAAAAATATTATCGATAGCATTTATAATGTGGCAGTGAATGATAGGAATTGCACGAGGCAGCAAAACCTAGTACAACTTTGAGGTGAGAGTGTGGTCTGAAGCGACAGCCAAATAGTTCATTAAAAACCGATTTTGAAGTCACTGAAAATCCCACCGCTATTTCTGAAGAACTTGCTGTAAAATTTTTAGTTACTAATCCGACTATCCGTAGCTAATGAAGACGATTGAGAGGGATAGTTGATCATTGATAGATGTAAAGCTTTAGCTTTATAACTAATGTTTTCTATCTATCATCATCATCACTTTAAAAGCAAATTCAACAATTTGATATCTCGGGTTGATAAACACACATGATATCAGAAAATTTTGATTCTTGTGTTTGTAACTACCAAAAACTATTCGAACGTGGCCTATATTAGCACATTTCTTTAATGGGTTGATAGAAGGCATTTTCATCTATACTGTTGATAAAATAACGCCGTGGTCACATGTTTTTTTATCTTACATATTGGCTGTAAATTCAGATCTTTCTTTATTTCCTACTCGCAATAACATGCACAGGTTAAGGTCGGTAAGATTAACGAGGGGCTGCAGCTTATGAAGAAATTGGGTCCTTCGTGCTCTTTAATTGTTATAATTCTTTGTCAGTCAAGTCCATTTGCTTCCTTCTCAGTAGAAACTGAACATCTGAAATGGTGTTATCCCAAACTGGTTACGAATGTGGATTCCGCAATTTTTATAAAGGGCTTATAAAACTTCAAAAAATTATCATATTCTAATGAAGTCTATGATTGCACGATGCACTGAAAAATAATGCAATTCTGAAAACTTCTCTAAGTAGTTATTGAAAAATCACAAATCGCATTTGATATTGAACAATTTTATTTCACGTTTATCTGACTCGATGTTGCAATATCAAATAGTATACCTCAAATCGTTTTCATTCTCCAAAGATACATTTTCAATCCTGCAGAACCGAATAATCCTCGATTGAGTCCTGAACTTCTCATTCGTTTTTAACGCATTTAGGAAGTAAAAATCTGCGTGGCTTTGTTTACACGCTTGTAAGAACCTGCAAACTTTTATTCTAAAGAAACTTGAGTACCACAAAGTCTGCGATGAAATTGTATCAATGTTATTTCCAGCATGTGATCATGCAATTGTGATGTGTTTGCGGTACAGAAAATAGATTGTGCAATGCATGAGAATGCTGGCAACTGAAATGCACAAACCTTACGAGTTCTAAGTGACCAGCAGGAGGGAGAGTTGTAATAAAGTACTACAGGAGGGAGAGTTGTAATAAAGTACTACAGGAGAGAGAGTTGTAATAAAGTACTACAGGAGGGCGAGTTGTAATAAAGTACTACGCTCTACAGGACAAATATTTGCTGTTTATGCATTCACCTGCAAACGCTGCATCTGTCTCGTTATGAAGGACTCATCTTTCCACATATTATTCATAGCAGATCAAACCTCAGAAATATGGACCAAATTTTAGGCCTTTAAAGCTCTAGCTATTTTTGATAGGTCTCTTGAATGAATGTCCTAATTTCAATGAGAAGTGCAACTGGTTTTCCAAGCGTGAGGTGTATACATGCTCTATTCTTAAAAGTACTCTCTATTTCGGCATAAGAAGGAAAATAAATCGAGATAAATAGAGCATGCCGTATTGTATGTGCATAAATGTAATTCTTACTTCATTCCATGAGATACGGAAACTGAAAATAATGTGTATGATACTGTAGCTTTTTGTGATGAATAAACTGTTGCCTAATCTGTGTTTCATTGAACGAAGAAATCAGACGAGCTTGATGCTGGCACACAGCTCTCATGTCCGATTCTGTGAAGCCTGTAATTCCCGATGCCTGTAGAACCATGCAACAGAACCATGCAACAGAACCATGCAACAGAGCCATACAACAGAACCATGCAACAGAATCATGCAACAGAACCAGCCTCCAGACAGCAGTGAACCTCACCCCAGAGGTAACTCATGGTGATGAGTGATCCTTGTTTTCTGTTTTGGTGACGCAGATTTTGTGTGCTCCATAATTTGGGGGGCTTACACCTTCTTGCACAGTTTTTGATCGCACAATTTTTGCAATTGTGATGAATTCGCACGGGTGAAGAGTGGTTATAAGTTTGCGCAGCTTTACCAGGATGATGGCGAAGTTATGTTAACGTTGTAATGGGTATTGGCATCATATGATGTCCGCAGGGTTGTTACTGTCGATAACACATACCGTGTGAACGCACCGCCGGCCTCCTGGGCAGTGACAGTAACAGGTTAAAGGGTGTACTGCACACGAGATTAAGGAGTTTGCAGCTAAGTTAATAAATACGCCTGCTCTACCTGGGGAATACAGTTTTTGATTTATCTATCTTTGGCATCCTTAAAACATTCATATGTTCAACTTCTAGATTATTTTTACTTTTAGAATGAACGCATTTTTCAATGGAACTTTCAACAGAATGATGGAGCAGGGAAAGTTTCATCGTTGTCACTAAGGTAAACTCAAGAATTGAAATAAACGCCTCGGACAGTTCTCAATTGAAAATTATGGTGCGCTATTTCCCCCCACAAAATTGAAGTATTTTTAGCGGTACTCTAGAGCTCGATGAAGTGGAAGAATAACTGCTGGCCATTTTCATTCACACTTATAGTCAATTCCAGTGATTTGTAGATCTCAGTTTCAAGTAGTCAGAGTAAGGTTTGAGGAATTGGAAAAAATCACGGGAACTTATGCAGAAAATTCATCTATCTTTTCGAGATTTATTTTCAGTAAGCCTCTGTTACGCAACTTAAAACGTGATCGTCGTTCTACAGATCAAATATTGTTCAACTTTTATTTATTCTTCTCATCTTACCAGAAGCCGTTCTGGTGTACTAACATGTACATATCGACTCGATTAGAAGAACCTTATGTATATACAGTACACAAATAAGCATCTTCACATGGAACAATTAAAAGAAAACATAAAAGTTATAATTTTCCAGCCATTAGAAATCTTTCGCATAGTTACCACGAGTAATCATATAATTATACATGATCACATCACGTAGCCTGAAATCCAATTTAAACTTGAAGCAAAGCCCTCTCAGCCAATCTCAGCCGCTGGACCTCAAGATAAAATGAGCTGAGAATTTCGTCCCGTTTGGGACGACGGCCCTATCGCCTAATTCCCTATTGAATTAAGCACGAAGTTAAAAACTGCTAACTAGGAAGTTTTCGATAGCTTATGAAGCCCTCTTACATACTTGAAACTTAAAAGAACGGGAACAAACCACATCAAACGATAGTGGTGAGCTTTAATTGCTATTTAAAAGTCTCTCAAAGTCTTGATGAGGAGGAGCGAGCGCGTGGGGTCCAAACTGAGTGGACTGACGAGCGGCCTGGGCGAAAGAGCGATCAAATGGACGTCACAAGTTTCCTTTTTGTCTTCATTCGAAGCTGAGAACCATCTGCTGGAATTTCTTCAGTGGTTTTATTAAATTGCATTTGTACTGAAAGAAAAACCCATATCAAGTGACGTCTCAAAGAAGAAGATCGTTTTTTTAATTTTTGATGCCGTGAAGCTTTAGTAACATTAGAGCACGCATTGTGACCAGCGTCATGTTGCTGACAAATAGAGTCGCACCGACTGCCTCTTCTTAAGACAATCTGATAAAAGAAAACTTCGACTTACACTAAATATTTAAAAATATTCTTTATTACTCAACCTATGCTCCTTTAGCATCTATGAGCACCCGCACCCAATATTTGCATAAAACTGACAAGGTTCGCTTAGTTTCCTAATGATTAGAATTTATCATAATGATATGAATGAGAATTTGAGAGATCGTCTATTGCTCTGTACAGCAGGTAAATGAGGAAATGATTCACTAAGAATGCAACCAGCTGAGAAACTTGGAATCTTAACTCAAAATCACACACTCCGATTACCTGCAGCCAAATATGTATTTTGAACACAAATTAAATCATGCGTATGACAAATTCCCATTTATTCAAGGACTACCTGTGCTAGAAAGCGTGGGTGTCCACGTCTTGCTGCCCTTGCTGAGGGCCATCTGGCGAAATCTCATGTCGTATTGAAGGTCTTATGAACTACAGTATTCAGCCTAAAGGTTTGCCCCACCCTGAAGAAGTATGGATGTAACGAAAACGATCGAGCCTAATAGTTTCTTGGACTACCTTTTACATTCATTATAGAGTTCATTCTATTAGATACAAATTCTACTAAATTTTGTGAACAACCTAAACGAGTATTTATTTAAAGTACGAGCAAACGTTGAGAAAGATCTTCCTCTGAAGAAGGCAGACGTGTTGAAGTTAACTGCTCCCTCTTCAGTTGGTCCCATAAATTTTCGACAGGCCTTAAATGGCCTGAAGAGGCCATTGCACACGAGAAAAATGATCTCTCGTGATCCCTAAACCAATCTTGCACTATGTGAGATCTGTGGATACGAGCGTTATCGTTTTGAAATCATGAAATAAAAAATCATCAAAGTGGTATACTTAGTCACCTAGAATGATCAAATTATCATGAGATTTCATTTTGTTCCTGCACAAGATTGCGGAACCTAATCCCACCCATGTGAAGCACCCTCAGATCATTACACTGCCCCCGGAAGTCTGTACTGTCAGAGCGATGCATGAAGTATCCAAAGCTTCATGGGCTTCCCGTCTCACCCTAACTCTGTCATCTTTCTGGAACGAAGTGAACTTCGATTCATCTGACCAGAGGACGTGCTCCTATTGCTATAGTCCAGTATTTGTGGTCTTTTTCAAGGAGCTGTCTCGTTCGATTAGCTTTACTGATCAATAGTTTCCCGGTGGCGGCGCAGCTCTTTAAACTCTATATTTCAATTCTCGGCACATAGTGAGAGCGGTAATTTTCTTGACACCCTCGTAGAGCATGCTAGCCAACTGCTAAACACTTTTCTGCTGGATTTCTTTCACCAATCGCTTCAGACATCGCCTGTCGCGAGCATTTAGAATGTAAGCTCTGCCACTATTGCCACTGAATGACCACGTTTGACCATCTTTTTCCCACCGAGTAATTGATTTTTTGCACAGTTCTAAGTTCCAAGACCATCATTTCAGACATTTCCCTGGGGGATTTCTCAACCCAGTGCAAACCTATAATCTGTACTTTGTCGACAAAGGCATGTTTTGTAAGTATTTCCAGCGGGATTATTCATACTTGTTGTCACGGAGACAGCATCTGCAGTACTAACTACCAGTGACCCGGAACGCAACTGTTGTTACTGTAGTCTTTTTCTCGAAATGTGCGAAGAAGAAACTGGTAAAAACTGTTTAAACAATATATGCATTTTACCAGGGTACGACAACAAACTTTTTGGCTCTGTAGCGTATAATTTTCGTACTATCGTATGATCATTGTAACAAGCATTAGTTACGGAATCCATTTTTTATCATTTTTACTTTTCATGTGATTTTCATTGAGTAGCAAACGATTTCTCAAACAGCGACATAAACACAATCAAATGTACGATGTCATTTCTTGTAACCACAGTTACTTCGCGATTAAATCAGTTTGTTATTGGTCACTTATTGACTTAAATTTTGAGTAATTTACTCTGAAGAACTTAATCACAAAACTATTAATAGGGGTTGAGCTTCCGGCCAAATATACTCTTGCCGTCGTCAGAGCACTGTATCTCGAAACACAGCGATATAAATTGTAACGTAGCGTACCATGAATATAATAAATAGATTAAAATTATTCGATATTTTCATAGTTCCAACGTACTAAGCAGTACGTTGGAAATTACCTGCTCAACCAGTATCTCAATTTAAAAATCCATAAAACCAAGACGTTCCCTCTCCACTCTACTGGTCGCTGCAGGAGGGAGCTTTGCAATGCACAACATCTGTGAGGGGCCAGACCTAACAGCGGCCATCAATCAGCGTTTTGGAAGCGCGAACTACTGAGCTCATTGGCCTTTCCTGATAGTCAAAATGAAATCAACGCGTAATGAAGCTATCTATATCAATTCTTTCCTCCATTGACGACACATTTTCAAACGAGGGCTTCAATATTGCCTATCCGGAGGAGAAAAGTGCGACGTGAGGCGATTATTGAAAGCTGAAGCCGCTCTATTGCGTCGCATCAAATGATGGCATCAGAAAACGATGGTTATGACAGAGCTTCAACTCCGGAGGACTGGGACGCCATGGTTCAATATTGCTCAATAAATTCTAACGGAATCAAGTCTTAAAATCCAACAGAATCAAGTCTTCAGAGCTCAAACGTTTTTCTAAAATGAGGTACTTCTATAATATCATAAAGTTAAACAAATATGTCTGAAGTCAAGGGGTTGTACCTGCTACAGATAACAGGGCTTAAGGTAAATGCCTAGGAAGAAACCTCTCACTCAAAGTACATTGATATGTAAACAAAACCCACAAAACTATGTTTAGGTGATTTATTCTTAAATTTCATTATTACAATTAGCATTAGTAGACACTCTAATTTGAATTTCCTACTCATTGCACGGGGTGGTTTTTTTCTTAACATTCAGTTTCACTCCCGACACTCAGTTGCAGTGCCAGGATAGGCTTGCATTGGGCAAAACTACATATGTTAGTTAATTAAGGGTTCATGGGGTTGGGCTACGTTGGGGTGAGAGATAAATTTTTTACCTTTGTGTTTTGGTTCATGTACTGCATGATGATCGTCTTCTACACTCAATTCTCTTTTTAGATGTCAAATGATAAACGCATTTCAGAGAAGCACTGTCATTATTATTTACCAAATAGGAGTTCAAATTATGGTTTAAAATTTCATTTTTGTAATAAGAGGCAATTTTCCGTTCAAATAATTTTTTCTTGATAAGGTTTTATCGGAGGCTCATGCCAAAATGTTCGTTTTTGGTTACTCTTGAACTACAAAAAAATTAGAAAATGAAAATGACACATATATGTAGTCGTATTTCTACGCGAGCTGATTAAACAAATGATTATATAATTAGAGTAACGTTTGGAAAGAAGTATAAAATCTCTTATCCGATCACACTCACTTTTTGAAATCGTTCTAGTAACGATGCTGAGAACTGAAGAGTATCATGTTTCCATCATGATGGTGATACAACTATCATCTTTTAATGAACAATAGACTTGAATTATTATATTATTGTTGATGGCAGTTCGCGATAAATATTCAATTAGCTTTAACTTGCCGCCAGCTCTCAGGTCTCAGCCACAATAAGACCGGTAGGCTGTCGACAAATATCGAACCGTCTGTCCTGCTTTAAATTAATTAAGTCATGGGAACATATTCACCGCACAACAACATCTAATAAAATCCGGAAATAGTCCAACATAACTTCACCGATCTAGCAGGCTCAAATAAAGAGTGTAATATAGCGGTGTAGGACTACATAAAGAGTGCAATATAGCGGTGCAAAACTGCATAAAGAGTGCAATATAGCGGTGCAGAACTACATAAAGAGTGTAATAAAGCGGTGCAGAACTACATAAAGAGTGCAATATAGCGGTGCAAGACTGCATAAAGAGTGCAATATAGCGGTGCAGAACTACATAAAGAGTGTAATATATGTAATATAACGGTGCAGAACTACATAAAGAGTGTAACATAGCGGTGCAGAACTACATAAAGAGTGTAATATAGCAGTGCAGACTACACTGCGCCCAATAAACTAACGCACGAGCTTACATAATCAAATAAATGAATAAACACTTGCTTTTAATATTTAATATACTTCTCCGCAAATAATAGAAGCAAATTACAAAACAATAAAATTTCTTGAAAAGACGATGTCAAATTGTAGCTACGATTTTCAAGAGTTCGTTTAAAACCTGTGATGCTTATATCGATGCTGATTGTAGGCAGGATACAATTTGAACATTTTGAAAACTGTCATTTGAGAAGTAAAAAATGTGTCAATTCTTGGACCCCGCCAACACATTAGGACGCTAATATTTGCAGGGCTGATGAGTGTCGCAGCGCTCAAAGGGATATTGCAGGCCTGCATTACTGGCTC
>VOMN01141945.1:0-19600 GCA_014899125.1 Orchestia grillus
TCAAAGCAAAGCTGCTTCTCATCGTGTCCTTTGAAGTCAACTCTTCATAAACAACCTACGTTAACTAAATACTGTACGTCGTATTCTGTAAAATAAGATCTGAATTCAACTATTCATAAATAAATTTTGTTGAGGAAATACCGTCTATGTCGTATTCTATGAAATAAGATTTGAATTCCACTATCCATAAAAATATCAGGTGAATCAAAATACTGGTACGTCGTATCCTACTGTAAAAGACTCGGCTTCCCTCAGATTACATTAATTTACGATACGGTATTCAGTATCCTATCTACGGCACTGCGGCATCATATGAGCCCAGTTAATGTTCTCGATAGCGGCACGTGAAAAGTGTGAATAAAAATTGTCATCGCTGTTATAATGATAGCCCTAGCCCCATATATACTAATTTAGTTGTTGCTTACTCGGTTGGCCAGTCTGTCACACTCTCAAGGATTAAAATACGAGAAAATTTACAGGGTTCGCATTCTTGACCTATAATAGAGAGACTTTCAGATAAAAGGCAGTTCGTATCAGTGATACTGAAAATATCATTTCATCTCAGAGCTATTGTAAATAAGAAGGTATCTCGAGAATTTAACATCGTTTGTCCCACCCTTTTTGCCAATGCGCGTTTACCAGTGTATTTATATGTATCAGTTCTCGGGACAAAAAATTAGTCACCTGCTATTGATATGGTGTAGCACCTCCACGAACACGGATAATGGCTGCTATTCTGCATAGGATTGAGTCTAAAGTGTCCATAAGAGAAGGGCCATCAAGGATAGCAGCGCTTTAGTAACTCAGACTGTCACGCATTGAAAGAGAAGGGACCGTTTAGTGTGGACTTGGGAGAAAGGGGAATCTGTGTACAAGTTGTGTTCCCACACAAGATCCCCCGCGCATAGAAACACCAATTTAAGAAGGAAGAGAGAGAAAAGATGAAGAATCACCAGTGAAAAGGCCATGAAAATGGGAAAAAAACAAAGTGGGCACGAAAGATAGAAGTTCCAGTGACCTAGCTAAAGCTAAGACAGCCTAACAATTTCCCCCTGGGGATACCAGTCCTATAGCATAAGATAGACAAAGCTAACTAACCTAACCCTATGACTTATCCTATGCCCCCCTTCATGAGTTCTTAACTATAAATACACTTCAAACCAGGAAGGCATTCTTTGCTATTCGTATCGCGTTGAGAGAAAAACACAGGAATCAAAGGATCAGCAAGGTACCAGGTAGCGACAGACTGGCGTCCCGTCCAGGCAGTGACGTAATCATCTGTCCCACTCAATGCTACTGTACCGGTCCCAATGTTACGGTACCGGGGACCTGCACCGGTCTCAATGTTTCGGTACCGGGTACAGTACCGGTCCCAATGTTACGGTACCGGGTACAGTACCGGTCCCAATGTTTCGGTACCGGGGACCTGCACCGGTCTCAATGTTACGGTACCGGGTACCTGCACCGGTCCCAATGCTACGGTACCGGGTACAGTACCGGTCTCAATATTCGTTATGGCTGCGCTAATGATAATTTTACTTTTTGTCTGTATAGCGTATAGTATAACCCATTCATTATCTTCACACTGTTGTAAGCGAAAATATTGCTAGAGCTGAGAACAACTTGAAAAAATTGCGAGACTTTTAGAAGATTTCAACACTGACTCCATAACATGCAATTCAACACTGACTCCATAACTTACAATTCAACACTGACTCCATAACTCACAATTCAACAGACTCCATAACTCACAATTCAACACTGACTCCATAACTCACAATTCAACACTATATAACTCGCAATGTGCGAGGAATTTCGACAGATTATCAAACGACTTCACCAACTCAACACTGATTGTAAATGTAAAACTCACTATGCCAGAAACTTCAACAGATTTGTCTAATGACTGACGTCACCCGATGATCACTACCAAATGTGTACAATATGCGAGAAATTTCAACAGGTTGATCTATTTTGTAAGCGATGTTTTGTAAGGAGTAAGAGGCTAAATTGCCATCATTTACAGAACACTGGGGCAGGGGAGCCCTCGTCTTCATGAGCTGCGACACCCCCAGGTGTGTCAGGTCCTGCTCGTCGCGGCCACAACTCCTCCAGCGCCACGCCATTCATGATGGGGTAAACCTCTGCTTCCCACGCCCACTAACTCAACACAACTGTGCTCCCTTCCGCGGTTACTAACATGACTAACATGCTGCCCTACTCGTGCGCTGCATTTCACGCGAGTACAAAAGTGATGGATAGAAACGCGGGCTTGGAGTAGAGCTCACAACGAACAAGATTAAGACTGAAAGTAAGAGTGGTTGTAACAGTGATTCACACGGCTAACTAACTCGGTAATTTTGCAGTGGTTTAATGCTCGTTAGGACTGGCGCCACGAACATTTTTTTTGTGTGAGAACTCATCACTAAGAAAATAACTCTCTGCTTTTTATCGTTAACTAATCTACAAGCATGACGGCTCGCACATAGCATGTACGGTAATGTGATGCGGTTAAACATTTGCATGAATGACATATCTGAATTTTCTCGGTAATGTGATTACGCATCCGTTAGTATTTCAAAGCGTTATACGTGCGTGGTACTGGCAAAATGGTCAAATTTATTGCACAATTTTGTAGTTGACGGGAGATAGCGAGTTTTTCCAAGGAAAACGAGTGAACCAAAATTTACAGCAGAGTTTGTAAATAATTTTCATGATCAGGCCTACGTTCTCGTCAATCAAATGCGGTTAAGTTAAACTGAGACAGCCATTTCCAACCTCACCACCCAGTTAGCCGAAAAATATCTTCTAAGGAAGACCAGAGTTTTTACCTGAGATGTTCTCTAGTCAAGTTTGTAATAACGTTCGTTTAGTGATAACTTATAAATAGGGACTGTGAGTGGATTTTCCAGATTAAGAGACAGTGATCATCCAAATAAAATAGGGGTTCCGTGCGAGCTGCTACGAATTCCAAAAACAAACATGAGCGAGTTTTCGATCGAGTGCGCGTTGTGCTCGAAAAGTTTCCCTGAAGAATCCCTGTACGAGGAGCATGACTGCGCGGGAGGACAAGCCCCTCTGGCCATCAAGATAGAGGAGGAGGAAGAAGAGAGACCACCGGAAGAAGTGGATGTGAAACCTGTACTCAACAGCGCAGGAGAAGTGGTAGAAGCCCCGCCACCGCCGGCCAAAACAAGCGGCCTCAATTCAACGCTGGAAAAATTCCGTATGAGGCTTACTTTGGGACAGAGTAAAAAGAAAAAGAAGAAAAAACGCAAAGAGAATATCTCTAACTCTGTGCCTGGCCCTGAGAATCAGCCTGAAGAACCTAGTGAACCCATTAAAGGAACAAATTATGTTCTTCAGAATGGGATTGAAGTGAGCATTAAGGCTGAACCCATTGAGCTATGTGAAGTGGTCAACGTAAAGGATGAGCCCATGGACTACGAAGAAATTCCGGCAAATTCTAGAGATCCTCTTGGAAACACCGTTGAAGACATCTTAGGTTTAGAAGACGAAGATTATTTAATCGAAAATTTTGTGGAGTACGACGAAGAGATGTCGGGTTCTTTAGAAATAGAAGACGGAGCAAATTCTGACACTACGGTTAGCTCTGTTGTTGACTATGACACCCAACAAATCGCGGGACAAACACCCGTGTGCATGAGAGGCAAACCAATAAGCGCTACCAGCAACAAAGGACACGCGTGTACCATGTGTGACAAAAAGTTTTTCGAGAAAGCGATGCTAGAAGATCATTTGAAAGTCGCCCATCGCACCCCAAGACCGTACGCTTGTCCTATTTGTAACAAACGTTTCAATCACAAAAACTACGTCAACCTCCACATGCGCGTCCACACTGGCGAGAAACCATACAAATGCAACTTATGCTCACGGTCGTATTCGCACAAAACAAGCTACGTGATTCACATGCGCATCCACAAAGGTGACCGGCCGTACGCCTGCGGCGAATGTGGTAAGAAGTGCTACGACAAGTCTGGTCTCACTAGCCACATGCGCTCACACACAAAGGAAACGCCGTACCAGTGCGAATGTTGTGGTCGAAAGTTCACTCATTCGAAGAGTTTGTTGGTCCACAGAAGAAACCACACGGGTGAAAAACCGTACGTTTGTCCCCACTGCGGCAGGGCTTTCAGGCACTGGCACAAACACAAGATTCACATCAGGCTTCACACTGGAGAGCGGCCCTACAAGTGCACGATTTGCAACAAGGGCTTCCCGAGAAACGATGAAGTCAAGCGACACATGAGAAGTCACACGGGCATCAAGTCCTTCAGATGCTCCATATGTGGCGTGTACTGTGCCACCCAGGCCAGCATCACAGGCCACATCAATCTACATCACGTCAATCTCACGACCGACAGCAAGTTCTTACCTGAGAAAACGATCGTGGAAAACAGCCAATCTGGAATATTGGGTAAGAAGACCATGCCCTCAAGAGGGTGTCATCGGAATGTAGACACGACTAGTTACGAAGATTATACCACTACACCTGACGTGACCTCGTTGCCAGGTCCCATACCTCAAACTATAGTCTCCTCTAAACCCATGACGCCTCAAGAAAAAGTCAATAACAAAAGCATGACGTACAGACAATTTTTAAACGACCAAGAACAAGAGTTACTTGCAAAAGGTCTCAAAGTTGTTAGTAAGAATAATAATACCTATGGGCTGGCGCCAGTTACCCCAGATGGCGCTAAGTCTGTTCAACTGGATTCCAACGTCAAAGTAAAAGAGGAACTCAGGGATGACAAAGAATCCAACAAAACCGACGTTATGGACAACGTATTCGTCAAGGTCCCCCATGCAAGAAAATCCACGACGCTGCATACTCAAAGACCTACAAGAATCATCTTACCCAATTGTGCAAAGAGTAACACTAATAATAGTAATAATCAAGTCGTGTTGGGAGACGCTGCTTCAAATTTAGTCCTGCAGCCTGTTCAAGGGCACAAAAGGATCCAGCCTAGAACCTCTACTTCAAATAATGCTGGCCCTGTTTATATTCAAACTTTGGGTTCGTCTTCCTCTGGAATCATTCAGTCAGGGTCGCAAGCAGCAAGTCAACCAATGATTGTTAACAAAGGTTCTTCTGTACAGGAGCAAAGTGTAGTGAACAGCTCAGCTACAACTCGAGACAGTACTGAAACAACGAACAGCAAGACCTCGAACGGCAGCATCTTGCAAGCAGCTCTAACAGCCAACAAATCTGTCATCTCTAAGTCGCCCGTCACTGAAAGCATAATAGTGCTGAACAAGGGCATGAGTGGTGGTGGTGGTGTTAGGGAGAACAGCAACAATACGAACGTCGCAACGGCCCCTGTGGTGATGCTGACTCAACCTGTGGTGCAGCAGCAGCTTCTTCTCCTGCCGGGCATCAACGGCGGACCTGCAAGACTGGTCATCCTGCAGCCCAGTCCGACGACCCTATTGCGACCCACCGTCGACCCTGGCAACACCAACACCGTGACAGGAGAGCCTGCTGTGTCCGTCAAGCTAGAGAAGGACACAGCACCTATGGTGCAGATCGACCAGAGCGCTGCGCCTTCTCTCTTCATGCTTGCTGACCCGACCACCGGTGGTGCGCCCACCATCAAATCGGAACCCGTCGATTTTGATGCACAAACCGTCAAACTTGAGAGGGAAGATCAAGAGCTCTCTGAAATTAACAGCCTGCTCCCAGCGGCCGGTGTGATCAAAGCGGAACCGTTGGAATAGAAGTTGACTATTGCACAGGTGAACGATGTATGGTGTCGACGGTAGTGCGGTGACGGTAGGTAGCGCAGAACTGTAACTATTGAGTGATACAATTGTAAAAATTTTTTCATGAAATTTCAGGGGCATCATTAATCTTCTGGGCGTTAAGAAAACGAATCCAACAATCGTGATTTTCTAAGCGAGTATTTCTAAATAACAGCCTTGTATTTGTTTAGGTTTGAAAAATACTTTTGTATATTTTTGCAGTAGGTCGCCTCATGATAACTTGTAAATATTTGGCTGCACTGACTGTAAATAGGAATTAACGACTTTCTATAGTTACCGGCAATTTCTCCTACTAGTCACTGGGAACTGCCATTTTATTTTGCTGTGTGGAAAGGAAGGCTGCTCTTTTACCATAGCTGACGTATCTAGTCAATTGCCATAATATTTTTAATTTTAATATCACAAGGATTGATTTTCGTTTGTACATAGATAGTCTTAATTCTAGTTTTTGCTCTAAACTATTAAGTCGAGGAACGAATCTAAGTGCAATTTTGAAACGTGTAGCAAAGCACTCGTACTTATCTCCTTTGTTTACCGCCTAAAATATTTGACCGCAAGTGTAGACTCGCTAATCCCTAAAAAAGTCTGGATTAAGTGTCGGCTTCGGTTACGAGTTCCATTCCGAAATGCAGGCGTTTTTTGGGGGGACTGCTGTGCTTGTCACTTTGTGGCATTCTTAACTTTTCAAGCTAATGCTTGCAAAAATTTAAAACGATTGAGCATAATACCCCAACTTTATTTGATTTAATTTTATTAATTTATCTAAATGTTTACAAATTGACGAGAAATCATTGTTTTTCACGGCAGTGTGAACCTTAGAACCGCCCAAATTTCACCGATTGTTTAACACCTGCAGGAGAATACTTTAGGATTATAATTTTCCTTAGACTACACTGAGCACATGAGTGTGCATTTATGCTTACGATTGTCAGGACTAAACATCAATTTCAGATCATCCAGTTCGAGTGGTACATATCAGCTTGAACCCAATTTGAAGTCGACCTAGGCGTGTGTGGGAGTGGGAGTACCTGTCTGTCTTTCTCTACCTGATTTGAACTGAAAATAAGCGTTTGTCTTGTACATCGTGTGCCTTATAAATTGTACCAATGTTTTGAGTTAGAATTTATACTTGTTTGCTTTCATTGAATTGACATGAAATTGGTACCTAAAGAACACTGTAATGGTGGTAAAGTTTAATCTAGGTCAATACGCTCAAACGAGCTATGGAGATGAAATTGAAAATGTTGAAAACGATCAATTTATTATTTCACTAATTTCGATTAACTCAGTGCACGCCTAGCTGACGATGTTTAGTTTACCACTCTAATAATTTACGCAGTTGCAAAATAGTTATACTTCATTTTATTTTTTCTAAAATAAGGCAACAAATTATACCTATACGTATATTCTAAAACGTTACACTTATTTTACACACGGTTACTCATCAATTTTCACTCCAGTGTCTGCAAACGAGATATCAGAATTGCCTTTTTCATTACTCATTGACCTATTGCACATTTAGACAATTTCTTATCCATCCGTTGCCTCATCGACTGATCTTTCACTCGAGTCAGAACTCGAAAGCATTATGCGAAACGTCTCTTCATAACGTCCCTTCATATCAGGAATGATCAGTAATAAAAGAAGACGCACGCATTCATTACTTAACTGTCTCCCAGTGAGTGTGGTAGGACTGCCGTCTCAGAACACTTGTACATCTATACAAGCTTCTATACTTGAATTCACAAAGACCGATTCACGGTTCACTTTTAACCCTTTGAGACCCTGTACCGCGTGAGCGTACATCTAAGAATATATTTTAGTACTTATATTGTGCAGGCATATAGAGCTGTTACTAGTACTCTGGACATTATATGTCTAGGCACCCCTTTTGAAAAATTAACTTCAAATATTGCTTATTTCAGATATGCTAATACGTATGTCAGAATTTATTTAGTTACGAAACCTATCCCTTCGTTTGGGTCTCACAGGGTTAGCTTATGAAGCGTGTTGAGAATGCGTTACAATTCAAGGCGAGACAAAATAATTGTGCTTAGTTTCACATTTTGGGTGCGTCAGATTTTTCTTACTGATTATACGTGACTTGCTGAAGCTAAAAGTATAAAATTACGAGCTGAAATTCGTTATTGGATCATTGGTAATGTGAACTTCGAAATTAGATTGTAAGTCTGTTCGCATCTGAGAAATGGAATATTTAAAATTTTATCCAAAAATAGGTTTCATCATGAAAAGAAGAGGAAAATTTAAATTTTGTTTCATCATGAATGCCCGTCCATTATTCATGTAAACTGTCATAGATAAAATTTAATTTCTTCCTTTTTACTAAGATTTAATTAGCTGATTATTCGACTGCAGTGAATCAGGATTCCTTGAATGTGCCTACTACATTACTCAGATTTTACCGAGCTTGGAGCTAGCGTGCTGGCTTTCTTGTCAAGGGATCTCGGCTTCGACACCCAGGGCGGAGTGTTTCCCTCGAGAAAGGAAAATGAACCAAAATTTCCCTGAAAATTCAGCACACCAGCGAGGGGTGTCCCCTAAATGATCTAACGTATTCGAAGAATGTAAAGCTTCACTTAACATCCAAATAACAAAAAGTTAATTCATGGCTGTACCTTGACCTGGGCGACATTTAAAATGCATTTAATGCAAGGCCGAGGAATTTTACTGGCTTATTGCAATGCATTTTAGGCCAATTACCTGTATCGATTCGGACGACATCACGCCCACTCACGAGGACAGCCTTGTCGTATTTTTCGTTTCATCTTATCAAACACCTCAAGACCATGACGACTAAAACAACTAAACCATGTATAATATAGTGTGTTTATTTTTACAACCATCGTGACAAAATACAATGCTGAGTTAAATGTTTTTTTCTCTCTGTTCACTATCTTTTGACTTAACAACATGAAGGCTTCAACAATACGCATCAGATGAGTTCGGTCATGCTGAACTAATACTACCCTGCCCTACCCTTTACTACCAACTAACCAAAGCTTGCGGGTGTCATCCCTTTATATCGTAAGGCATTGTTTGTAAACTGAAAACTAAAGCTGCTAACGCTGCATGTGTGCATTCTTTGAACCGGGGAAATTATTCGTAATGATAGACTTAAGTTGGATGAATTAGTGTCTTCGTTTTGTACTTGTGTGACGTGATGTGATTTTGTGTACTTAACTTTGAACTTGACGCGTTATTTTTGTATGATGTAACTCATATTGTAAGCGAATATTCTTGTTGAAACATTCCAATGGAGATCTACGGGGAGATTCAGCTCGAGGTGCACGGACGGCTCTGTGATTAGATGCACGTAACTGCTCATGTGACGTATGTACCATTTATTTTTTGTGCTTCGTGTTAAAGGAAAGTACGGCAGACATAATTTCACATTCATGTTCGGAAGTCGTCTTCGATGTATCATATTTTGGCAGCATTGCCGTGAGCTATTCAAATTTTACATAAAAAATCGTATGATATCGGACTTTATAGTCTTATTTTCACTTATATATGATGCATTTCTGTGAAAATACCACATAAATAAGAAATTATGTCCTTTGGCTATAATATCATTTCAATTACCGCACCATTTTCGGCAATGTATGAATTGATTTTTGTGTGCAGTTCTTAAAGAATTAGTCTTAGTAAAACACAACTGAACTGAATTTTTAGTATTAAATTTATCAAGGTTGAATAACTACTGTTCAGACTTGCTTGTAGATGTTAGAAGTATAATTGCAAAATATTTAATGAAAACAGTCATCAAGAATGCGGTATTCATTAATTCATACATAAATACGAATCAACACTCTGATAATAACTAGCCCGACATACTTGAAAATTCCGTAGGATTATTTTCTTCAGTGCACGCTGCCCACGCAATTTTGTTGACGAATGCCTGTGATGAGCTGAATATAATTTGTCGGATTTCCACCCAAATGCCACAAACCAAGCCCTCTTTATTGAAGTGTCCCACACCAACGTGCAAAATTTACCCCTTAAGGATAGAGCATTACGTAGATCTTTCCGTTATCTGTAGTCCTTATTGGCATTTTGTGCTCATCTAAGGTTCTCGTTTTTCATTACCATTACGGCTAGGACATTTTGACTATTTTGGGTTGCAAGCAGCGACTGAATTTTTATTTTTTATTTCGCGTCTTTAGGAAAGTCGTGTTCGCACTGCAACACACTACGACGTGCCAGGCGCCGCGCTGTAGTCGCTGCAACGTGTCGAGATAAAGAGCACGGTGACGAGAACTGCACCGAGAGAAGTCGTGCGTTAAAACGTCGCTTTTAAATTAAATACATTTAAAACATATTCCTTGTAGGAACGGTAAGCTTAATATACGACTTCTCTTGGGTGCGGCATTCTTTTCCCTGTTTTTTGTCTTGAAAATCTTTGCTGCAGCCTCAACACGCTGGAAGAGTTAGCCTCTCTCTCCTCTACACCGATCAGTCGTGAACTTTCCTGTTGTTTCGACCGTCGTATGGAGTGTCTGGTGCATCTTACAAGGCAAAGATTCCGGTTCTGTTTTAGTGCATAAAACGCATGGAGTTTTTCAATCAACATTCCCTTTGTGATCTTTGTGAATTCCAAAGTTGTTGCCATGTCATCAGCTACTTGAAGTTGAAGCATTCCGATGAGAGATTTTTAAGGATTCAAAGACTGAGTCATTATTCATTCATATATTCTAACAATGGGATAGCTAATGAGTATAATGCTGCCTGTACGACTTTCGATCTTGAAAGTTTCGTGTATTTTTGTTTTTCACGCATTTTAGCGTAAACATCCTACTCTCGCATAAGTCCTTTCATACTCTATAGAAACTAAAGATCGTATTGCAAGCCAACTTCTAATGCAGAATATCTTCAGTCTAAATATTGGAAAACAATTATTCCCGAGAACGAAATCGATGCGGTCTCCATGTAAAAGAAGAGTGGCATCGCTCTTATCGTTATCAGCTTGCACCATCTTGCGCTAAATGTTCATGACTATCGCTACCAAATCATTTCAATCAAAAGAGCGAAGTGCCGCGCTATTACTAATTTCGTGCTGATAAAAGCTAGCCTAGAAATTTGTGAACACAATCCAGCTGAAAATCAAGGGCATACCAGAGTACCGTTTTCCTCACTGCTACTGATCTCAACACAGGTTTTAAATGTTATAGGAATAAATTATTTTTACTCTCTTCATTAGAGAAATTTTGTTCATTTAAACTATTCTAATGATCAGAATATATGTCCAGACCAAGGTCTTCGAGCTTGACGCAACTAATAAATAATAAAATTCTTGGAACTCCCGTTTTAATGCGTCACCAACAGTTCTATCACAGTCCGTTGTTAGAGAAATTCATGATGGCACTCAAACACGTCCGTGTTTGTGAGATTCACCATAGCACTCAAACCGTCGCCCATTGCATTTGGTCCTACAGCTTTGCATCACCAGAAACAGCTTCAGAGATAGCACTGTACTTTTCGCAGGCGGTTTATCACGAGTAAGTTATTCATTTTAACCTTTGATTTTCTCCGTCAATTAGACGACTTATGCCAGATACGTTATGTTGCGATAAGCTTTTCATTTAGAAGGGAAGGATTGAATATTTAAACTAGTCATTTTTTGCTCAAGTGTTTTCCTGTAGTTTAATGTTTTTGTTCTGTTCAAATGTTTTATTTTCGTTAAATAAATGTTTTGCATCGCAATGAGTTTTCTTCAAGCTTTCTTCATTCAAGCTGACTCAGAATTAGAGATTTAGTATACAATAATATTTTGAAGGCGACACACCTCATCGTCTAGACTCCATTCTGAAGGTGCCATTAACAGTAGCCGAGGGCACTCCTACAGGCCGATACATATAACTGCGAAGAGAAGGCATAAAAATTACACGTTTATGTTATTTCCAAATGTTTGAACGTAACGCCGCGTCTGGCATTCATATGAAAACGAAAGAGAAGCAGAAAAACGACCGACAGGCCTCGCTCAACTAGAAAATTCNTCAACTAGAAAATTCACTATACAAAAGCCTTCTGCAATAAGCGTTGCTGTATAACTAGAATTAACGCAGGCCGTCCTTGTTTAATTAGCGTCTTATATTAACGGCAATCATGCCTTTTTTTACGAAGAGTTACTCAAATTAATGCCACTGACTTTCTTATCTTTTCACTCAAGGCACCGCCTTCTATGAACCACGTTAGTGACTCACAATAAAGAGAAAATAAGGCGCAGTGGGTGTACGTTAGGACGGCCTGTAATGATCAAATAATAACTCTAACGACAACTTCGGTCAAGGACTATTTGGTCGTCGCATTGGTATTACTACCCAAGTTATTTTTTAGGATAACCTGTTAATAACTTATACCGAGTTTTGAATTCTTCAGACTCTTCTCATCAAAGGTTATTTCTTGCTATTTCTTCATTGCAAAGCTATTTCCCTTTAGGCACACACCGACGAGAACTGACGCGACCCTATACCCTGTGAACGTAGCTCAAGAATCCTGCATCTTCCTCGACCTCTAAAGCCCCCAAAACCACGAGATGAAAGAACTGTGCGTTGCATCCGAAATAATCGAGGCAGCAAAGTTACCTTCAACAACGTGTTTACCCAAGAAATGTAAATAGAACTAATTTGTAATGTCTATTCATTAGTTCCCAGTACCCGATAAAGCAGTTTGATTTGCTTTCGTATTCACGAACAGTTTTAGAGCGTATCATTCCTTTATGCATTTATTGCATCAAATCTATGATGAAAACCTATCGAGAAAAATATATTACTTACAGCGTTTATGAGTACTGCAAAAGTTAGATAACATCGAAATAATGCAATCCCAGGGTTCACCGCTGCACTTTAAACTGTCACCACCAACTGTGTAGCAGCGCGTTTCTGCTGAAATTTGACGCCAACGTCACCTAATAAACGCCTGTTCACCAAGTCACTGTGAGTGTGGGCGTGCATTCATATAATCGATTTTTGATCCCGTAGGATTTTCATAGTCCCAAGGATGTTTCTCAGAATCCCACCGTCATAATTGATTTTTGACCCTGTAGGATTTCTATAGTATAAAGGATGATTTTGAAAATCCGACCGTCAGTACAATCAAAAGGCACTTTGGTGCACACGAGAGCATGACTTCTGTGCCATTGATGGTGACATGTCGCATTTGTGAAGTCTGATGTCACCATCAATGATCTGATCTGATACTAAGATCTGATACTAACTACCCCAGAGGAGCACGCTACTGTGGTANACGCTACTGTGGTAAGGAATTTGTGAAAATAAACCCTTCCCAGGAAAATTCATTTTTAATGCTAACTCATTGATGTACGAAATTTTTCTTCAGGGAATTTTGGCTTATTTTTCAGGCATTAGTTTTTAGTAGGTTATTCGTATCAGGAATACTACTTGGAGTAATAGTGAAATAATTGCGGTTCTGTACAGGGGACTAAAAGTCCAGTAATATACTAAAAACTAAATGACAAAATTAATTTATGCACACATTTTTTTAAATTTCATGTACAGGTTATTCTATGAGAAAAATTTAGGAACATTGCATAATTGATCAAATATCTATTGCAATTTCCTCAGTTGCGGGTCCATGCCGCACGTAATCTTCATGAAGTACCTGTACTAGCGGTAACATTTACCATCCATGGCAAATTATCCGAATGGTTCAACCTAATGATGACCCTAAGGCTAAAGAAAGTAGCAGTTTTTATGTAGTGACAAATGTTTTGGCGGTGCCTGCCCTGAAGGGTGTAGGCATGAAATGTGCCTGCGCTGTTCCTCTTATTCGGTATTATTAACTTCAAGTACGCAAAAATTTGGTGTTGTTGCCGCTAAGTATGTACTCAAAAACTCGGTATTATTATAATGAAATACCCGGAAATTTGGTGTTGTTACCACTAAGTACGTACCCAAAAACTCAGTATTGTTCCCATGAAATACCCAGAAATTTGGTATTTTACCATCAAGTACTCAGAAATTTGGTGTCGTTACCACTAAGTATGTACTCAAAAACTAGGTATTGTTACCATCAAGTGCCCAAAAAATTCGTCACCTTGGATTAATGGGTTAATCAAAAATAACTCGTAATAATGGCAAAAATAACATATGATTTCAGAAAACTATCAGTTACAAGACAATGTACAGGAAAGGGTTAATACAAGTTAACACAGGATTAGACCATCCAGACCAGATTTTTGAGTGGTCAGTAACAGCTACAACCGTGCAAACTGTAATCAGAGGGACTTTAAGTATCAATCCTGCTTCAAGAAACATCGTCATAAAACTCTACATGACCTTTACCAGTGTACCTATATTACGGCTGGAAGCAGGCAAAATAATTTTTTGAACCAATTTTAAGGAATGTTTTTGTTTCAAAAACAGCCTAAATTTCACTGCTTAATTTTACTTGAAGCTCAAAATGTGTATAGTTCTTAGGCAATTCTCAAGTTGGAACTAACATTATTCTCATGCTAGTACTATTTCGAATGCCAAAAATACAATATATTTCTTCATCTTAAGTTAACGCTATCTCATTCGCCATTAAAATGATACCCTACCTACCTATGCCACAGAATTTCTAGGTGCAGCCAAATCAAAACAAATGACCATTATCAGGGTAACCAAAGAATCAACAGCCCAGTAAATCACACAAAAAAGGGTGATATAACTAAAATCTCATGATCGTCCAAGTAAAACACAATCATGTGATTTGTAAGTGCAAAAATAAAGGCCCAAGAAATTTGAACACATTGATTTAGCGTGTCACATACGAGTATGTGTAGTTTTATCCCCCATGCCCTTAATTTCAAGCATTAATGGAAGAAATAAGCCACGAATGCCCCCACTTTATTTTATAATTATAAGGACACCAGTGGACGTGCCTTGCAAAAATAGAGAAACAAATGATGTTTAACTCTTATTCAGGGAAATGGTAACATGAAATGCTATTTTCAGTATTACTGATATGGATTGCGTTATCTGGGTCTCTCTATTAGTTTAAAAATACGGGATTTTTTCCTTTTTATATCCTTATGAGTGTGACAGAAAGATGGATCAACCGAGCAAGCAACAACTGTGTATTAGTATATGTATGATGGGATAACCCATGGTATGAAGCTGCAGTGACATGCAGAACACTTTTCATATATGACTCACAGACACAAGAAGCAAAAATAGTCATGGAAACAAAGGAAGCATGATTGCATTGAAAATAATTGGCTATTCAAGGCAGTTTGGCATCACCACAACCTGCCCTGTTAGGATGGTATCACACGCAAGCTCATACCTATTACCCTCATCTGAGAGGTCATAACTGTGCACCATATACAAAATTACCTATAAAAAAATGTAAAAGCTTCCAAAGCAGAGTACAAAAGTGAAACCATAATCATGATATTAGCGAAGAATTTCTAGAAAAAATCATTTTTGCTCAAACACGTTACTGGTGACTAGAACAACCGGTGGGTCACTTCAAGGAGCCAAATAACATCAGCACTGGAAATGTGCTGGTCCTGAATATTCATAATTTTATGCAGCCAATTGGCTAATCATTGCATATGAAAGAAAATGAAACTTTTGGAAGAAGTCAAGTATCAGGATTTACTGCCAAACACGTCAAGCTTGTACAATATGATCCTACCGAAGAAATCAGTAGACGAAGGGAAGAAAAGCCGTAGCATGGAAGTTGAGGTCTCTGGAGGCAGCTGCAGCTTTTGCTCAGTGCCAGAGTCCTCCAGATACCATGGACACAAGTCCAGCCACTCCTTTGTGTCTTCCTTCCAAACTTGCACTAATGTCTCACGACTGCCACAAAAACCACCCTGGAAAACACGAGAATAGAGTCAGACATATTTTCCTTTAGTTCTGTACAATTTTGACCTTGGTAGTAGAAATGGTCTTCAAACAAGAGAGCAGCACTCACTTTTAGCCCAAGAGGCTAAAATACTATGATAAATACTAAAATGTTTCAAAGACTAAAAATATATATTTCTTGATTAAGAGATATAGGATTGAACTTGAAAATACCAATAAAAAACCTCAATAAATGATCACAACAGGTACCTACTACTTAATATTAATCAGAGTGGCAAAACTAATATTTTCATATTTACAAATAGGTACATAGTTCATCAAATGACAGAAATCAACTAAAAAACTGAAAGTTTCCAAACTCCAATGAGCAAAAGTAAACAAAAACTGGAATGAGAAGCAAATCTTAAGTAACCCTTCAAACTAAACAAGTAAGGGTTACTTTCAAGATTTTCAGTTGGTTGAGCCATTTCTAATGCAAGCAATCTTAAGACAAATGTATCGGATAAAAATATCTCAATATAAAACCTTTCAGAAAATTACTCTCATTTAAAATCTCAACACAAAACCTTTTATAAATTTATACTCAGATTTCAACAAACAATCACATGAACAATAACACAAAATTTTGAAATTGAGAATAGAAGCAAAAAATTTTACATCAAAATAAATTCCCTCAACTCAAGGCCCACCTGGAACTGAGCGGTGATGGCACTCAAAGAGACAGGCTGAGGCCACCTAAGAGCCACCCATTGGGGAGAGCCTTGGTCGCTGTTCCAGCAAGTGGAGGCGTCACCGTCAAACATGAACTGCTTGCCTACCTCCTTCACATTCCGCTGCAGCACTGAACTAACACGACAATCACAGCTAGGAATTAGAGAGGTGGTCATTGTGAATCAATGATGAAGATAAAAGTGTTAACCTAAAACAAAGATTTCTTAATTAATAGATGAGAGAATCAATTCTTAATTACATACTTTCATAATATTCAGAATACAACAAGAATGAGTAATAAATGATTCTTCAAATGTTTGTAAAATCTATAGATTTTAGCTATCAATAATGTTAACATAAGTATTGAAGATGACTATAGTTCTACCATGATCAATAAATTGACTTTCCAAAAATGATACACTAGCTAGTTAATTGATGACCTGATCTATCCATACATGATTTTCAAATTAATTTGAAATGTTTAACCACATTTGTAAACATTTACTTTCACTAGACATACTGAAAAAAACATTGTATTCATTAGACAAGTTTTTTTTTCCAGGTAATTTGACAACTTTGAGATCTCAGGAATGAAAATTTAGGTTTAGAAAGATTTTAGACAAGGGAAAAATAGTCTAAATTAGTTTATATTGAACAATTTCTGTCCCACTTTCTTACTTGTCTACCTTCTGTTGTATTTTTTCCCAGGTACATTATGTTAAGTTAGAGTAAGTTATATTAGGTCAGTTTCATTAATTTGGTACAACAAAACCTGTATACAATTATAGTTTTACCTTGTGAAACCATGCCTTAAACTTCTATGGACTTTGGGTCAAAATAAATTAGCATCACACTATTTGAATGTGTTTTTCCATTTAACTTTTTCTATGCTTTAAAACCCTTTAAAAGTACATTTCAATTTATAAGTATAAAAAAATTCTGTTCATTGAAAATAAAATAAAGGTTGTACTTTTGTTACATAGGAGAATCTAGAAATAAGTGTATTTTCACCAACATTAACTGATATCTGATTTGTACTGCAGCTCAAATCTGTAGTTAATATTAACCTTGAGTTGGCATACTGCATAGGGCTTTAAGTTCATTACATAAGCTTTACTTTGATATCATTTGATAGAATTTCTCTTTGCCATATTGTAGAAATTTATTTTAGCATGATTTACAAAAAGAAAAATTAGTTAAACATGATTTTGAATTGTATAAGTAGTTTTCCAGTCTTTGCTTCCTTCCTATTACATTAGGGAATAGTATATGCTACATAAGCATAAGTTAGATAAGGTTTAGATAAAATTGTTTTTTTTTAATTAGACATAGCTTAAAAATAAAAACAGCTGAACTTGTTAAGATGTGAGTAACTTTTGTAGATGTTGCATTATTATTTTGTAATAATATACATATTCTCTAAATTTCTTTCGAAATACTTTTTTTATGCGTCACAACTTTTAAAAAGTTTCCTAAATTCAAAAAATCATTATTTTCAATGATACTTAAATGGAGGCTGTACATAAATAGAATGTCTTGTGCACAATGCTAGCTTAATGTAAATATTAGCTAACAGAACATACATGAAAGAGAATTTGGAAGATGTTCACTCACTCCCGGTAAGCATTAAGTTCACAACCCCCCACACCATCTAGCCTTATTAGCCTTTAACATCCTTAATTCTTTGGCAAATTTTAGCTCTAAACATTATTACAAGCAAATTCTGTAAAAAAAAACTTATTTATTCACCAATAAATAGTCCACTTAGGGGCACTGATGGTAACTTTTTAGGTATTATCCGCACATACATTACAATAATATTATTAATAAACATGGTGTGTTAAAGGCCCAATTACAATTGAGAAGATAAATAATCCCAAACTGTAGCAATAGCCTATTCTTCAAGAACTTCAATCATTTCCAAGCACTGGCCAAGAACAACAACGAAGTTAGATTATGTCAAGTGTAATTGGTACCGGTAATGACACCGCTCCACTTGACTTAAATCCTCAACAGACGGCATTCAGGCACAATCAGTCTCTATCGCTATCATAACAAAAATTTGTTATGCCTATTCTTAAACCAACCATATTTTAGTACAACTATGACACAGCACTGAAAGTAATATTTGAAGCATTCATAGCTTTAAAAATGTGATAGCAGAGGGATATTTACAGTATCCTCGAAACCCAAAACAAAGTTCTGAAAGTCATAACGACTTAACATTACTTGCGGACGTACGAAGCTTTCGACATAGCATTTATGAAATGAAAAACATCTCAATACATAAACATTTCAAAAAGTTGGGTTTCGATGCTCTTAATTTATATTCGACAATTTTTTTCTATAATTATTTGATAAACTGCTAGTATTCCTGTAATTGCTTGCACTTTTTACGCACGGCAATAAGAAAAACATGCAGATGGCTCTCACTTAAAGTTCAGAAAAAATGTACGACAGTAACCAAATAAATTTATATCTTATTTTCGGGATGCTACATTTATGACGCCAAGCTGTTGAGTGGTATTCTCCTTCTATATGATTTATTTCATCAGGTTTATTTTCATAGGTTTGAAAACGTCAGAATAACAGGCTCAAAGTTAAAATTTACTGTTAAAACGGACGGGAGTCCAATTGTCTACGCCACAGTGTTGCGCTCCGGTGTCGGAGGTACAGATGTTTAGAATTATGAACGAACGAACACTTACATTTTTAATCACATAGATAGGTGATGCGTTAATCTGCACCTGTGTACTCTCTCCTACAGATGTTATATTGGAGTACCATGTGGCGCTTTTGTCGGTTGAGTTGAGTACAGCGCCGTAATTCACGAGTCTTTTATTCACGGAAGCGATCATTTTATAGATTTGTTTGACACCATATAAAGTGCCGCGAATTTTTCAGGCCATAGATAGTAAGTCACTAATTTTTTGATGCCATAAATAGTAAATCACTAATTTTTTGACACCATAGCGAGCAAGTCACGAATTTTTTTGTGACCAAAGATAGTAAGTCACAAATTGTTTGTGACCATAGGTAGTAAGTGACTAATTTTTTGTTACCATAGATAGTAAGTCACGAATTTGCACCCTGAGATACTAATTCACGAAGGTCTCGATTATCTCCTATCTCTGATTGACTCGGAACTGACATCCATTGTTTGCGAATTGGGACTCTTTACTGTTTCGCGCATTAAATGTTTTCATTCTTAAAAGTCAACGCTTCAACAGAAAAGAAGAAAAATAGTTTATACCCAAAACGGTCAAATCATG